>VDFB02058242.1:739678236-739722999 GCA_007258455.2 Sequoia sempervirens | reverse complement strand
GCTTTCCCAAATTTTGGTTCTACAAAATCGGATTTTTCCTTTTCATTGATTTTTCCCTTTTTCGGTGATCACGCGAAAAAGTAGGAAGAAAATTTTTCTTGGGGGCTGCCGCCCCTGAACCCCCGCCCGGGGCCCAGCCCGGCCCCGGACCCCGGCGAGGACGGGGGGCTAGGGTGTACAGTATACCATGGGCTATACAGTATAGCATGATCAGTCGCCACATACCAACAGAAACCCCCTCATTTCTTTGGAGTCTCCCTGAATTACTCTTGTTGACCTTCTTGCGCTAGCTTCTCTTTTTGTTTTGGCGTGACCTTCATGAGTTGGTGAGATACAGTATAGCACCGCCAGAAACCCCCTCATTTCTTTGGAGTCAATTACTCTTGTTGACCTTCTTGCGCTAGCTTCTCTTTTTGTTTTGGCGTGACCTTCATGAGTTGGTGAGACATTACACTGAGTCCCATATCCTTCAACGAGCTCATTTCTTTATGTCAGGGAGACATCATCGGGTCGGCAAGAAATCTTACTAAACCCATTCCATTCGTTTAGAGTCTCCCTGAGTTCCTTTAGTTTCCCCAAGCTCGGCCTTTTCGGTGTGACCTCCTCATGTCGGCGAGACTTCTCCTTGAGAGCATTATCTTTTGGCAATCTCCTACTGTTTCGGGAAGACATCGCTAAATCGCCGAGACCTCATAGCTATCCCAGATCACTACGCTGATGCCTATTTTGTCGTTGTGACCCCACCCCTTCGGCCAGACATCATGCCGAAGGTTTTATCCTTCTCCGAACCTTTGATTTCATTTGGGGCCTCCTTTCGGGTAGACCTATGGCGATACCCTTGCTGTGTCGCGAGACCCTAGCACATCAGCCAGAATTTATGTCGAAGGTTTCATTTTGGGGAGACCTCTCTGTTAGTCACACCGAAATGAAATATTTTGTTTCACATGTGTCGGTGTAACATCCTCTTGTCGGGGAGACTTCCTATAGATACCCTATTCCTTCACCAAAAAATCTCCACATGCTCACTTTTGGTCGCAATGACAATCTCATCCTCTCACCGATGAAGCGATATGTCGGTGAGACTTTATGGGTTAGAAAGACTGCCAGACCCCACCGCAATAGAGCTCCTCTTGTGCTTTGTCGGTGAGACCCGAAGACTTCACCGAGACATCTCCTCACCGCAAAGGTCTCTCACCGAAAGGCATATCTTTCTTAGTGGTCGGTGAGACATGAAACCTTCGGCAAGACTTCTTGGCGAAGAGAAAACCTCCCGTCGATGTATGGATCCCTTTGCCGCCAGTCAGTTAGACATTGAGATCTCACCGAGACCTTTCTCCGAAGGAAACTCCTCATGCTGAAGGGAAACTCCTAGTCGCCGTGACGATCACCTTTGTCCTACCGATAGATGCTTGCATATAAATCCTGATCACTGTGACACTCCCGAGGTCTTGCCGATAGGCAACACAGATGCATGTCAACCAAATGCACTGATCGTCGACAAGACATCTACAAGGTCTTGCTTACTTTCTTCTTAGAGGAAAATTATGACCAACTCAACCGAGGAAAGTATTCCAACTAAGCCCACTTGGAAAATATCATCATGTGCGTGATTTGATCCTACAAAATAGAGTCCCCATTAGTCCTTAGAAGCACATAAGATACATTATAATGGAATCAAGTAATGCTTATAATTATTTCATTGAATACTTAACAAGAAGGGAACCAACTTAAGCCAAGACCAAACCAAAATTAAATCAGAACAAAAGACAAACTCGGGAAGAAACAAAAGAACCCCAAGAGCAAAGCAAATAACAAAGGCAAAGAAACCAGAAAGAGAAAGGGGGACCCATTTTGTTCCAGAATAAAATGGGGTGGTTATGCAAGGCATAACAAATGGTGACTCGGCTGGGAAAATGGTTTAACCATTTTTCAAGAATCTCAAGTATTCAGCTACCCAGAACTCCTGGTTCATGAACATCACAACTCTAGTTGGTTCAGTTTTAGCAAGCAAGGTTGAGCTAAAATCTCAAATGTAAGTTTACACTAGCCACCTCAGAATCTATGTGTGTGCTTGATTGTGCATCACTCTCTTATGAAGTTTTCCTCATTTTTTGGACAACAACGTGTAAGATTTGAACTACATGAGTTGATTTCCTTTAGTTGTCATGCAATGATATCCTGGGCATTGCTCCATTGCCAGTCAAGCATCCATAGAGGCGATGGAGATACCTCTAGTTTCCTCAAAGCATTGCTCTACTGCCAGCCAGACGTCAATAGCCCTGGTAGAGATATTGGAATCACCCATTCATATTGAATCTTTTTTTTTTCAAAATCTTTTCTGTTTTCTCTTGAAGTTCTAGATATTCATTTAATTCTCTTTTTCAATATGTCAGATGTTTAACACCTAATCTGGTTTGATAACTACCATGGACCTCATGACAACACTTGAAAAATCAGATTTTTTCACTCAAGTATTACAACATTGTCATCCTAGGACAAATATACCATTACAAGAGGAGATGATCTTATTGATTTGTGACAGATTCAGAGGGAGCTGATGAAGGTTACTTACTTTGCACCTTGTTTTCAAGACGTTCCACAACTCTTATTGAATGAATTTAGGACAAAATCACCCAACTAGAAAGCATGAAAATACCTGAACCATTCTTCTCCAAATGACCAAAGTATGCTTCAGATAACAACCACCACTTGAAGATGGAAAGAAACAGAGAAACCCCAAAGGAAAAAACAAAACAAAAACCAAAAGAACCAAGGAAGTAGGAAGACAAAAAGAAAAAGGAAGAACAAGCAAACAACAGTAGAGCTATTTACAAGCAGAATATTTACAAACAGAAAAAAAAACTATCTACAAACAATAAAAAAGAATAGGAAAAGGGAAACTAACACTAACCTATCCTAATCCTAAACTAACTCAAAAGCTAAGCTTTACAAACACAAAACTCTAAAAATTTATACATTGACTTGACTGATTTTTCATTATGTGCAGCAATCTTAACTTACTAGGCACAGTTCTAAGCCTAGAAAATTTATCTTTATACTCAAAAATATAAAGTTTATAGGCAATAAGTTCATTCTGAGGGCATAAAGCTTGAAATATTATCAACTGTGGGTTCTCAATTTTGTCATGATTTACCCACAAACATGTCTTACTATCCCCAATGACATAATCAAACTAAAAATTATTAAAACACAGAGGATAATGAAAGGACACCACCTGATTCAGAAGATTTCTAGTTACCAATGCAGGATTGTGTTGTATGATCTCCTCCTCACAAGGTCTCAGCTCATGGAACACCACTGAATCAAGGTTCATCTTGCAGTCAGGATATTCACTCACCAGCATCTTTGTATTCATCTCAGGCACAGAGTCAAAATTTTTCTAAATTTCTTGAGATGAAGTCTCACTTTCAACATTCTCTTGAAACATGTCATCCCCAAGGGTTTGAGAATCTGCTTCCAACTTATCACCATTGATGTCAGGGATACTTGCACATGGTGAACAAAGATTTCCTTCAAACTCACTTGAATGCACAGATTCAGGGACAAGAAAACACTCTTTTAATTCAAATTCCCGCACCTCATCAACAAGGACATGCCACTTAGCATCAAATTCATCAATGTTAAGAACTAATTGATTAGTGGATACTAAGCAAGGACTTTCTTCTAACAACACATTTGAGCAATCAGAATCAAAATCAAGAAAATACTCCCTTGTCTCATTCTCTTCGTTATGTTGAAGAGATTCAACTTCTGAGATAGCCTCTTGGTTTCTTTCTTGGCATTCATCTGCTTCATCCAAATGTACCCCGTCATGAATTTCTTTAGGGAACACTTGAGTGATCTACACATCTACTTGGACTTCTTCTCTTAAGATTTCATTTTGGCATTTAAGTCCTTGCCTTTGACCACAAGATTCATTGGCAATCTCATCTCGAAGTGTGTTATCTGTTTCAATCTGTCCACCACTTAAATTAGCAGAGTCATCTTCTTGTGTTAACCCATCAAGGTATGTCTCTTCCTCATTCATCATCATGAAAGCATCTATGAATGCATCGATGAATCCATTTTCCTCTTCCATCAAGTCTGCACTAGGTAGAGGAGTTTCACTAGTTGTTGAATCCATCTCACTACAAGGATCAAGGTCATCAAAAGATAGGGAAGAATTGAACCTCTTCACACAGTCACTCTCATCATTTTGGATGAACTGACTACCATTTTCATGCGTGCTAGTTGTTTCATCCTTCTCATCGACGAGATACGTACTCCAAGGATCTTCCATAAGTATTCCTTCAATAGTGATCTCATGTATGAAATATAACTCAATTCTACCCAAGAAAACATGGCAATCCATCTGGGAATGTTGATTTGTTCGATGTATCCCACATCCAGTTGGTTTAACAAGTTCTAATAATTTCAAATCTCCTAATTCTTCCAACTTCTTCCTTATTTGATTTTGTGCATGTGGGATATCTAGCCAACATGAGCCATGTTCCTTTGTCCATTCCTCATCACCCTGATTCTGATCTTGATCGAGAGAGTTGCTGAAATCGTTGGAAGATTTCTCATGACAGCAATCCCGCATTAATACCTCATCTCCTTCAAAGCCATTGTTAGTATACTCAACAAAGCTAGACTCTATATTGAGATTTCCATTATGCTCTAAATTTAGATCCATTTCATTCTTTTCACAAAACAAGTCATCAAATTTATATTCTGGCAAATCAAATGTTTCATCTAGAACTTCATTGTGATGTAATGGACTATGCTTTGGAAGATGACTGAAAAGAGATGACATGGTCACAACTTCATTGAAAAAATACAACTTGGTGGAAGATTAACATACCATTGCCTTGCTAAACCTTGAAGTGTTTTGATGAACAATTGACAGACAACATCCTCATGCTAAACTTGGAGAAAAGTAAGTACTCTCTTGCAAATTCCAACATGTTCAGAAGCATTTTGCCCACCGTTAGGGAAAAATAAAGGAAGCCTATCATATAGGTGACCAAGGATTTCATGAACAAATCTTGGTATATACAAAGGGCTACCCATTAGACCTGGGTTTTCCAAGACCTGAGCCGATCCAACTCACAATGATCCAAAATTTGCTCGAAGCCCTCCCTCTAGTGCCAGTTCCTATTGATGGTCCAAGTGGCACAACAACATGCAAACAAAATATTGCTACTCTGTTTCTCCTAAAAGAGAAAGATGATCACATGGATATCTTAGCTCCCAAGGTCTATGTAGTTGGTTCTCAACTGTGCTGATGTCCCTTAGTGGTCAATGTAATAGTAATATTCAAGGGGCCTGCTGGTGTGAGCTTCTAGATTATTATGAGATCAAACATAAACTTAAAACCTATTCTAACTAGGGTTTTAAAGAAATATAAAAAGATAGATCAGGGCTTTGAGACAAAAAAGAATGACACTTCATTTGAATTAACCAGACCTATCACCTTCCAAGGAATTCCTAACTAAAACTACAAAACAAACTTAACTTGTGACTAACACATAGTTTCATTCATTCACAGTGCTGATTTCAATAGTAGATTGCAAGTTACCATTTAAACAAAACATAAAACCAAACTTCATTCCTTGAAAGCTTCTTAAATCAGATGATTAATTCAAAACAAACATCATTTTGGAAAACAACATGAAGTAGATTAGGATCTAGTTGCTTCTACTATCAATGAGACAGATAACCAACATTTACAAGTCTGGCACAATCACTAGTTTACAGAAAATCTATGGCTCCAAATTGTTTCCATTTACACTAAGAAAACTGAAAGATACATTAGTCTATTCGGAATCTAACTCCTACTCAGGAAGACAAAAGAAGCACCTATTAAAAAGAATCAGGATCAGCTTCTATCCCCTCTATTCCTATTTGTTCTAATCCTATCTGTCTCTTAAAAGTTCTTAATTCTAACCTAGAAGTTCTAACCTTTACAAAGAGGCAAGAATGCCTTATAGATAAAATGCAACAAAAAGAATGTGCTATCCCTCTGTATTAGGGTTTACAAAATATCTACAGACTGCAGGAGAGTCGGCTCTTAGATCTTCTGAAGAAAAGTTGGTTGTGCATTCAATGTGAATCCTCATTGTCCATGCTGATGAAAGATTTCTAGGAAAGATCTATAGATCTTTTACTGCTGCAGCATTAACTCTTCTATCTCCGTGTCCATCTTTGAAATATCTTGCAGTCTGCCTTGAATGCTTAGAATATCATCATTAATACTAATCTGCCCCTACCAGTGGTCACTACAGCTGTCCCTATGACTCATAGTTTCTTCTTCTCTTCGGGTTCCTCATGTTCCAGACCACCACCATTTTCTGAGTTGAGTGATCACTTTGATCTCAAAAGGAGTCTATCTCATTTGCATTTTGTTGGTCTTCCACAGGGGCGGTCAATTGATCAAATTGTCACAGGTCAGTCCTCTTAGCTCCTCCTAATTGGTTAGACATTCGCCATGCTAGATTCCCGGGCAATCAAAAGTGGTCCACCTTGAATCACATGTCGGTGAGACACTTATCGTGTCTCCCTGATGTGATTTTGTCTTCTGACAGTTATCGGCATAGCGCGGACTAGTCAGCGAGACCCTTCAGCAAGCTACAGAAGTCATACCAAGCTCATCGTGTATTGGAAAGACCCATCGAGTCGGCAAGACTTCATGGCGATGTCTTCTTTTTCTCCCCGAGCTCAAGCTTATCAGCCAGAATTTCCATAGTCAGGGAGACCTCTTATCGATCTCCCTTTTTTTTCTTGCCAGGCTCCTTCTATTTTGGCCAGACCCCATCAGGTCGGCGAGACCTTTCATCGAAGCCTCCTCTATCTCGGCGAAACCATCGCACACGGGGAGTCGTCTCCCCGAGTCCATCTTTGAACTCTCTTCAATCCTGAGTCCCTCTTTCCTTTCGGTGTGACTTCCTTCTTCACCAAGACCTTATGGTGAAGGCATGATCCTTTGCCGAGCTCCATTTATTTTTAGTATGACCCCACTTCATGTCGGCATGACCTTTGCTTGTCGCCGTGACCTCATAGCGAAGCCCCCTCATTTCTTTGGAGTCTCCCCGAATTCCTCTTGTTGACCTTGCACCAGCTTCTCTTTTTGTTTCGGCGCGACCTTCATGAGTCGGTGAGACATTACACCGAGTCCCATATCCTTCGGTGAGTTCATTTCTTTATGTCGGGGAGACATCATCAGGTTGGCAAGACATCTTACCGAACCCATTCCATTCGTTCAGTCTCCCCAAGTTCCTTTAGTTTCCCCGAGCTCGGCCTTTTCAGCGTGACCTCCTCATGTTGGTGAGACTTCTCGCCAAGAGTGTTATCTTTTGGCAATCTCCTACCATTTCGGGAAGACATCGCTCAGTCGCCGAGACCTCATACCAATCCCAAATCACTACGTTGATGTTGCTTTTGTCACTGTGACCTCACCCCTTTGGCTAGACATCATGCTAAAGGTTTTATCCTTAGCCGAACCTTTGATTTCATTTGGGGCCTCCTTCTTTCGGGCAGAGCTATGGTGATACCCTTTCTGTGTCGCCGAGACCCTAGCATGTCGGCTAGACTTTATGTTGAAGGCATAACCTTTTTCCGAAGGATTCATTTTTGGGGAGACCTCTCTATTAGTCACGTCAAAATGAAATCTTTTGTTTCACATGTGTTGGCGTAACATCCTCTTGTCGGGGAGACTTCCTATAGATACCCTATGCCTTCGCCGAAAAATCTCCACATGCTCACTTTTGGTCGTGATGACAATCTCATCCTCTCACCGATGAAGCAATATGTTGGTGAGACTTTATGGGTCGGAAAGACTGCTAGACCTCACCGTGATAGACCTCCTCTTGTGCTTTGTCAGCGAGATTCGAAGACTTCGCCGCTCGAGACATCTCCCCGCCACAAAGGCCTCTCTCCGAAAGGCATATCTTTCTTGGTGGTCGGTGAGACATGAAGCCTTCGGCAAGACTTCTTGGTGAAGAGAAAACCTCCCACCGATGTATGGATCCCTTTGCCGCTAGTCGGTGAGACATTGAGATCTCACCGATACCTTTCTCTGAAGGAAACTCCTCATGCCGAAGGGAAACTTCCAGTCACCAGGACGATCACCTTTGTCCTGCCGATAGATGCCTACATATAAATCCTGATCATTGTGACACCCCCAAGGTCTTGCCAATAGGCAAAACAGACGCATGTCAGCCAAATGCACTGATAGTCAGCAAGACATCTGCAAGGTCTTTCCGACTTTCTTCTTAGAGGAAAATTATGACCAGCGGTACCGAGGAAAGTATTCCAACTGAGCCCACTTGGAAAATATCATCATGTGCATGATTTGATCCTGCAAAACAGAGTCCCCATTAGTCCTTAGAATCACATAAGGTACATTATAATGGAATCAACTAATGCTTATAATTATTTCATTGAATAATTAACAAGAAGGGAACCAACTTAAGCCGAGACCAAACCAAAATTAAATTAGAACAAAAGACAAACTCAGGAAGAAACAGAAGAACCCCAAGAGCAAAGAAAATAACAAAGGAAAAGAAACCAGAAAAATTAAGGGGGACCCATTTTGTTCCAGAATAAAATGGGGTGGTTATGCAAGGCATAACAGGACCTGAACAGAGCATCCCTAAAGGACCACTACTCGTTGCCTTCCATGGAGTCAATCTTGCAAACAATGGTAGGATTAGAAATGTTTTCTCTACTAGATGGCTTCTCCGATTATAATTAGATCCAGGTGAAAGAGGAGGACCGACACAAAACAACCTTCACTACCAAGTGGGGAATGTTCACATATGTTAAAATGTTTGACGTCCTTTCAAATGCAGAGGCCACTAGTTTCTAGCAAGCAATGGATATTCCTTTCAACGAACTGATTAAGAAGATTATCCTAGTATATTTGGATGATCTAACTGTATTCTGAAAACATAAGGATGATCACTTTGATCACCTTGAGATGGTTTTCAAAAAATGCCAGGAGTTTGGGGTATCCATGAACCTGAAAAAATGTGTCTTTAGAGTATCGCAAGACAAGCTATTGGGACATGTAGTGTCCAAAGAAGGAATTGAAATTGATCCTGAGTGGGTGAAAGCAATCAAAGAAGTTCCCCTACCGGTCAACAAAGGGGGAGTCCAGTCATTCTGAGGAAAGGTAAATTTTGTAAGAAAAATCATTTTGGATTTTCTAGGATTAATCAAACTAATCACCCTGATGCTAAAAAAGGATCAATTATTCAAATGGAATAAAGAAGCTAGAGAAGCCTTCAAGAAGGTTAAGGATGCTATTTCCTCAACTCCTGTGCTAGTTAATCTAGACCTATCGAAGGACTTCATAATGTATGTATTCGGTAGAAAAACAAGCATTGCTACTGTCTTAACTCAAAAGGATGATGAAGGAAAGGGAGAACATCCAATAGAATTTCACTCCCAAACCCTAAAGGAATATGAGGCAAACTACAACTTTGTTGAGAGGCAAGTGTTTTCTATTGTTAAGGGACTCAAGAAGTTCTGACATCTAATATCTTGCAATAAGGTGATTGTTTATGTCGTGCATTCTAGTGTGCACAAATACATCATAGAAGGAAAAATCACCAAAAAGTAGGCTAATTGGATCACTAAGATCCTTGAATATGACATTGAGGTTAAGCCTACAAAGACCATCTGAGGGAGAGGACTGTGTGATTATCTAGTGCATGATGAAGAAATGATAGTTAAAGAAGAGTGGCTGGAGTTGGTTCTAGCCAATGAGTCTAAATCTAAAGGTTGTTGGCTAGTGGATAGAGTAAGGTTCATGCATATGGGAAAATACCTGTTGGGCCTTCCTTCTCAAAAGAGAAGATTTTACAAATTGCAGAATAATGGATATGCACTTATCGAAGGGGTCCTTTTGAAAATGAACTTCAACGATGTTCTATTGTGGTGTGTCACCATGGAGCAAGCAAAAAGGATTCTTGACACTTTCCACAGGAGCCCTGCAAGCAAAAACTTCTCTGTGAAGACCACCGCCATCAAAATCATGTGTGCTGGGTACTTCTAGCCTACGCTATTCAACGACTTGTACTCCTTGGTAAAAGCTTGCAAGGAATTCCAATTCTTCACAGGAAGAAGAAAAAACTTTGCAATGCCTCTCAACCCGATAGTGGTTGATGAGCCATTTGCGCAATGGGGCCTTGATTTTATTGGAATTATCAATCCTGTCTCTAGTGTCATACATAAATGGATTATGTGTGTATGAAAATATGCCTATGATAATGAATTCAAAACACAATCAATAAAACTTTATATCAAAGAAGCTTAAAGAAAAATAAACAAACTCTTATTGCAGCCTCTTGAAAGTCATTTTATTGCTCTCTATCTCCAGTGTTTCATTGATTCAAGTTGCTCTAAGATTTAGTATGCCAAGCTCAATGAAATGGACTACTAGAGAATGAGATTTAAACTAAAATGCATTATATACTAAGATGCACGATTATGCTATGATATGATAAAATTATTGCTAAGATATGATTATTGCTAGAATGCTAAAGATGTGAATGTATAAGCGTAATTGCATGTGTGTGTATATATCTATCTCTGTGTGTACGTGTGTCTATCTAACCAATGCTTGGATTCACACATGTATTTATAGAGTTTTTCGAGGATTTTGATTGGTTGAGTTGATCAACGGTTGTGATAATTCCTGACAAATTGAACGGTCGGAGATGGATGAGACTGGAGAGAAAAATAGAAGAAAGCAAATAAAGCAGGATTTTTCCATTTTCATGGAAGAGATAAGATGAGATGATTAACAAAATCATCTTTTTTTAGAAAGTAATGGAAAGATATTGAGAAGATAAATAATGAATTATCAAATTCAATTATTTATTTATGGGTGCATGTAGATTTTTCTTAATTAAATAAATATTTAATTAAGATTTTGAGAAAATCAAAAGATTTCATAATTAAATGAAATATCTAATTATGATTTGAAGAAAGCGGAAGATCTTTAATTAAATAAAATATTTAATTAAATTTGAAGAAATGACGTGTATTAATTAAATAAAATATTTAATTAATTAGAAGAAAGTTTTAAATGGAGAAAAGAAATATTTAAATTTAATTAAAAAAAGATTTAATTAAATTCAAAAGATGATAATTAATTTAAATAAATAGAATGTATTTATTTAATTAATCAAGTAGATATGTGAAATAATTAAATAAAATAAATTTATTTAATTATGGTGGGAGAATAAAATGAATGAACAATATAATTAAATTAATTAAATTTAATTACATGTAGAAGACTTTTAGAGAAATTAATTAAATAATAAATATTTAATTAAATGTCGGGATTTATTAGACATGACCAATTTTATGCGCATACATTTTGCCCCTCTTTGAAGTAATGTGTGAATCGCATTGCTTCGAAGAAAATAAAATTTCTGCCCTTGATATGTTTTTGATGTTGATGCTGATGATGCCCCCTCAGGAGGTAAATCACGGTAAATTGGATGATGAAAGCCTGATGGTGATTCAGTGATTTAGCTCCTGATATTTGGTGTAAAAGATGCCCCTAGTGAAAAATATAAAGTGAAGAAAATAAAATGCCACCAAAAACCCACCTTAATTGACCCATATAAGGTAAAAGGGGTGAAAGTGGAAGTCATTTTCACTCTTTTGCTATAGTCATTTTTATGCTCTGATAGTGACTTAGCAAGATGTCGATTCCATTTCACATGCATAGATTCAAGCGGGCCTGCCGATTCCAGAGACCAGCCGCGTATGGACCACCGGTGAGTCGATTCAACCCTTTATGATTCAAATTTTTTTGATTTTGATCAATTTTTCAAGCTTTTTCGCGTGGATTTAGGTTTAAATTTTTTGTTTTAGCGCATACGACTATCTATTTTAGTGCATTCAAGAAAATTTCCATAGTGCATCTAGGATGTTCTTTAGCGCATATAGGTGCAAGGTAAATTTTATGTTTTTTAGCGCATACAAAGTGTAGATTAGCGCTTATAGGAGTGAATATTGGCTAGAAAACTTTAGCACATCTAGGGAACAAAGTCGCGCATTTAGGGATTAGCCGCAACAGAGGTGTATTAGCGCATCTAGGGTATGAAGTAGCGTATCCAAGGGGTATCTTAGTGCATATAGGGTTTTAGCGCTTATAGGGAAAACTTTAGCACTTTTAGGGTGCAAAAATGCACATATGGAGTTTTAGCGCTTTTGAGGTAAACTGTAGCGCTTATGAGTTTTAGCGCATCGGAGGCACAGATTAGCGCATCCAGGAAAATCTTAGCAGAATGCGATTGTGATGAAAAATGATGGTGTATACATTGCTTCATTGGTCAATAGATAGAGAAATTATTTTGCCATCATGCTGATATGGATAGAAATGATAGAAAATCTGATGATTAACTGATAACTTTGCTTCCCTGAATAGATGACTGATAACTTTGTTTCCCAAAAATGAAAAACAACGAGTAGGTAGCTGATAAATTTGTTTCTCTCAAATGAAAAAAAAAGATTAGAATGATTGGTGTATTGTTTGATAACTTTTCTTTTAGAAAACAAAGAGTAGATGTTTGATATGACTTCTGATAAATTTGTTTTCTATGATAGAAACCAAATAGTAGATAATGTGATTCAAACATATTTGTATTCGTGACTAAAGTACAAATAAGAAAATGATTTGATCGTTGATAAATTTACTTTCCTGAAAAAGAAAACAAATAGTAAATGATGATAGAGTAGCTTGATTTGCTATTCAGATAGATTGATTAAGCATTGAGTGCATGATATGGGTCACTGATATGGGGCACTGATATGGGTTACTGATATGATGCATTGATATGATTCATTGGTTAATTTAATATGGGTCACTGATATAGTTCACTTGCTAGATAGAGCACATGATATGAGTCATTGGTATGAGTCTGATTAATTGTCCATGTGATGACCAAAAAAAAAAGGGAGGTTTTCAACAACCTCCATATTAGAGAGCGTTTCCTAATATGTTGGGATCAGGTAGGAGAGATGACTCCAGCAGAGGTACAGTGGATAGGTGCCTATGGGCTGGGATCTTTGTTGACTATCCCTCGAGGGATTCGAGTCAACATGGGACTGTTGACTGCATTGGCAGAGAGGTGGCACTCCAATAATAACACCTTTCATTTGCTGACTGGTGGGATGACCGTGACATCAGAGGATGTGTACAGGATTCTAGGGATTCTTGTGGTAGGTTCCCTTGTGGTTTATGACCACAAGGAGATAGAAGGGACTGAGGCACCGAGGAGGGTTAGTGGTGATATGTCTATAGCAAGATATTGGGTGTCGTGGGTGGATTTCAGTAGATATCCAACCTTAGTTGATGTGTTGGGTGCATTCATTGGAGGCTTCCTTGGATCAGACCATCAGTCAAAGGGATTTTCAGTTGGTTGGGGGAGGATGCTAGAGTGGATGGTGACTCAGCCGCGGAGGTATTCCTAGGGGAGCTACATTTTGGCTCATTTATATCATGATCTACATCAGGTGGTCTACCGAGGGTCGACTCATTTGGCCAGTGGTGTGACTCTGCTCTAGATCTAGGCATGGGAGCATATTTCTATTACGAGGCCAGAGTGTGCTAGAGCTAGGCTGCCAGGCTAGCCGTATGTATATGCATATTCAGGTGCACTTGTCCAGCCCAAGCTGGGCAAGTTGGAGTATTGGTGGTGCATGCTAGATGATGTGGATTTAGTTATATGGAGGTCGTACACAAATTGTGACCCTTGGGACATGAATCATTTGGAGATGCCATTCGTCTGTATACCCCGATACATGATAGGATGGACCCCATATATTATTGAGAGATTTTTGGCCTTGCGAGTTCAGAGATAGTACAGATTCACGCAGGGGATGCCACAGGTCATTGCTCACTATGGGCGGTGCAAGGATGATCCTAGATGGGGATGATGTATTACATACCAGGTCGCATATATAGAGTATTCCAGCTTACAGCTTGAGGTATGGGCATACAAGCTAGAGGTGACAAATGCAGGGATGTCAAATGAGTACTTAGTGTACTTCCACACACATTGATTCCCATGATTTACATTCCAGATGAGCCAGGGCCCATTGCAGTAGTACAACATCCAAGGGTGGAGAGATAGGAGGAGGTGGCAGGCGGAGAGCAGGCAGTGGGTGGAGGAGAGGAGGAGGAGGAGAGCAGAGATGATGAGGAGGGGGATAGAGATGAGGAGGAGGGAGTCAGAGAGGAGGATAGCTCAGATGATGGAGATGATGGGGGAGATGATGGAGGGGAGGAGGGGAGGGCAGTGAGGAAGATGTTCGATAGTCTCGCCAGTGCTCAAATTGTATGGTGGCCCAGATCTAGTGGTAGACCATAGACCGTTATTAGGGTTTCCTCCTCTTCACAATAGGTGCAAATAGACATGCTACAGGCTCAGGCTCCAACACCAACATAGGTATCCCAGCCTACCCCAGACCCACAGATAGCCCAGTTGATCACAAAGAGGGATGCTTTGAGATGGAGGGCAGTGGAGGCTGAGGGCATTGCTTAGAGGCTTATGGGAACTGTAGAGAGTGCATCCTTGCGAGAAGCAATTGTAGAGGGCATGGCGATGGTGAGGGAGGCAGAGTACTACCATGTTAGATATGAGTAGTTGTGTCCTCCTGAGCACAGGGAGCCATTCCCATGATCTCGTAGTAGGACTAGGAGTAGGTCGCAGAGAGCTACACAGAGCATGGGGGTTACTAGGCCTTGGTAGGATCCAGATGCAGGTACCAGTGGCAGGCTACCTCCTTCTAGACCAACTCCATCATGGGCATCGACCAATTAGTTTATGATGTATATCATTTTTGGAGCATATATATGTGATTTTTGATCATATCCCATGTATCTCTCTGTGGAATTTCCAGTTTCCTTGGACATTGAACATTTTTATTATTTCTGATGAGCAATGATATGCAATGGCGATGATTTTTGATGATGGGATGTGTATTTATGAGATGATTATGTGATATGCATTTATTTCTATATGTTATGGATTTTGGTATGCATTTGAATGATTTGATGACTAACATGATATGCAGGATGATTTGATATGATGTGTTTATGATGATGATAAAAAATGATTGATGATGTGTACTAATGGTGTCATGCAGGTGGATGACTTATGATGTGATTATGAAAATATGCCATCGGATATTTGATATGTTTTATGAAAAAATTTGTTTGGAAAATGATATGAAAATGTATGTATGGAATGTTTGTTTTTGGATTTTCAAATGCAAGTAAATAATGATAATATGATGGAAAATGAATGCTTTGTTTATGATATGCTTCATGAATTTTTAATATGAAAAATGATAGGATGATTAAAGATATGATATGAATGTAATGTGACAAATGATAAATGATATGAATAACAATATGAAGTGAAATGATTAATAATAATGAGATGTATGATAAGATGATAAATGATATGTGATGAAATGTAATGATTTGTAATGATGATGAAATGAAATGATAAGTGATAAGTGAAATGAAATAAAGTGATAAATGGGATGCAAATGTGCAAAATGAAAATGAAATGAATATGAAAATAATAAGTAATAAGTGAAATGATTGATAATGAAATGATAATATGAAAATGAAAGTGAGATGATAATGAAAGAAATGATAATGAAATGATAAAGAATTTGAATGATATGAAATGATAATATTAAAATGAAAGTGAAATGATATGAACGATAATGAAATGATAAGTGATAATGAAATGATAATTGATAATGAAATGATAAATGGAAATGATAAGAACTAAGAATAATGAGATGATAAATGAAATGATAAGTGATAATGAAAATGGATGATAATGAAATGATAAATGGAATGATAAGAAATGAATAAAAATGAAATGATAAGAATTGAATTACGAAAATGATAAAATGTTAATGATATGAATATGATAGAGGATCTAAACTAGCTTATCTATCTTAATATATTAAGATATATATATTTTATATGCCAAGAGATATCATTTTTGAGGAATATTTTTTTCTTTTTTGAATTTAAAAAATACACCTCAAAAATGATATCGCTCGGCGTATAAAATATATATATCTTAATATATTAAGATAGATAAGCTAGTAGCAGCCGCAACATGTAACACATTGAATAAATTAATATATTTAGGGTTATGATTAGAGTTAGCATTTAGGATTAGGGTTTATATCATGGTTAGGGTTAGAATTAGGGTTAGGGTTTGGTTTAGATTTATTATTATGATTAGGGTTAGGGTTTAGTGTTAAGGTTGGGTTTATGGTCATAGTTAGTGTGAGAATTATGGTAGGGTTAGGGGTAGAATTATGGTTAGGGTTAGGGTTTGGATTATAATTATAATAGGTTTTAGGTTAGGAATAAGGCTTTGGTTAGTGTTAAGGGTAGGGTTGGAATTACTATTAAGGTTTAGATTGGAATTATAATTAGGGGTAGGGTAAGGATTTATATTTGGCTAGGGCTATGGTTTGGGTTAAGGTTAGGGTCAAGGTTAGGATTAAGGTTAAGATATGCATTAGGGTTAGGATTTGGATTGCGATTATGATTATGGTGAGGGTTAGGGTTTAGAATTATGATTAGCATTAGGGTTTAGTGTTATACATTGAATAAATTAATATAATTAGGGTTATGATTAGGGTTAAAATTTAGGGTTACGATTTATATCACAGTTAAGGTTAGCATTAGGGTTAAAGTTTATATCATGGTTATGGGTTAGCATAGATTTAGGGTTAACCATTTAGGATTATCGTTTAGCATTTAGATTTATTATTATGGTTATTCCATTAGGTTGGGCTTATGGTTAGGGTTATAGTTACAGTTAGGGTTTTGTGTTAAGGTAAGTGTTAGAATTAGGTTTATGGTTAGGGTTTGAATTTTGTTCTACTGGTTAGGATGGCTTTTAGGGTTTACATTAATGTTTGGGTTAGGGTAAGAATTGTGGTTAGGGTGAGGATTAGGGTTAGGGTTAGATAGAGGGTTAGGATTATGATTAGGGTTAGCAATATAATTAGGATTGCTATTATAGTTAGATTTAGGTTTAGGATTACAGTTACATTTAGGGTTAGTGTTAGGGTTGGGGTTAGGGTTACAATTAGAGTTAGGGTTAATAATTTTATTATAATTAGGGTTTTTGGATAAATTTTGGCATTGCAATTATCATTAGAGTTAGAGTTAGGATGAAGGTTTCAATTTGGGTTAGAATCAACATTTGTGTTAGGGTTAACTCTAAGGTCACTATTATTATAAATAAGGTTATATTTAATATCCCTAACCATAACTAAACCCTAACTATATTAGGGTTAGGTAACCCTAACCATAATTTAATTTGAACCCTAACATTAACTCTAATGGAACCTTAGAAGTCTAAGTAAACTCTAATCCTAACCTTAACACCAAACCTAATTAAATAATATCCTAACTTAACCTAAACCCTAAAACTAATCCTAATTGAACCCTAAATCTAACCCTAACATTAAACCTAACCCTGGCATTAACTCTAACCCTAATTAAACCCTAATGTTAACCTTTCTTTAATAATAAACCTAACCTTGATTAAACCCTAAATATAACCCTAACTATAACCCCAAGTTTTCCCCTAATTAAATCATAACCCTAACCTATATTTAACACTAAACCTAACCCTAATTGAACCCTTATGCTAACCCTAACATTAAACCTAACCCTAACCCTAATTGAACCTAACACCAACATTGATTCAATCCTAATATTAAGTTGGCCTTAACTGGAAACCTAACCCTAATCCTAATTCTAACCCTAGAACCTTTATCCCAATTCTAACCCTAACCATAATTATAATCCTTATTCTAATTCTAACCCTAATAATAATTTTAACCCTAATTTTGATGAAAATACTAATTCTAACTATAACCCTAACCCTAACTGTAATCCTAAGCATAATTATAAGCCTAATTCTAAATCTAACCATAACAATAACTCAAAATCTAAATATAACTCTATTGAAAACCCTAAGCTTTATTGTAATCAATTTTTTAACCTTATCCCTAATTTTGATCCTAATGTTAATTTTCATGCTAACTTTAATTCTAACTCTAACCATAACCATAACCCTAAATCTAACTGTAATTCTATTTTAACCCTAATCTTCGTTAAACCTTATCTTTACCCTAACCCTAATTATATCCCTAGTTTCAACATTTTCTAAAGCCTAACCCTAATTATATCTCTATTAAAGTTGAACACTAACCCTAATTGATCCATAACCTCAATCTTATTTAAACCCTTATCAAAATTTAATCGTAATCTTAACTTGTGGCCTGAGAGGATATAGAGGAATGTTACACGTTGTTTCGAGTTGGTTCAACAACCCTCCAATTCATGGAGCCTTGCTACTCTCTTCCCTAGTCTCATTGAAGTGTCTCAAGGTAAGGTAATTCAGTTTATTCCTCTTAGGCCGGTCTCGAAGCAAGGTTCATCAATAGGGTTCATTTGTCTTTCAAGATTAATTAACCTATTAGAGTAAGAGCTAGAATATGCTAGAATAAGGTGTGTAGATTTATCCTACAACCCTAACCCTAATTAAACCAAGTAGCCCTAACCCTAATTGAACTCTAACCCTAACCCTAACCCTAATTAAACCCTAATCCTTATTGAACTCTAACCCTAACCCTAATTTAACCTTAGCTCTAACCCTAACCCTAACAAAGCCTTGATCCTAATTAAACCCTAACCGTGATATAATTGAACCCTAATCTTATCACTAACTCTAACCCTAAATGAACCCTTGCTCTAACCTAACCCTAATTGAACCTTGATCCTAATTAAATTGTTAACCTAACCTAATTTAACATTGAGTCTAACCCTAATTTTGATAGTAATTGAACTCTAGTCCTCCCTAAGTCTATTTAAACCCTAACCATAATTAAACACTAACCCTAACCATAATTAAACGTTGACCCTAATCATAATTCTAATAACTTAACCCTTATCTTAATTCCAACCCTAACCTTAACTATAACACTGACTATAACCCTAACCCTAACTATAACCCTAATTGAACCCTTTTGAACCATAATCCTAATTGATCCCTAACCCTAACCTTATTCCTAATTTAATCTTAATCCTAATTCATCTCTAACCATAACCCTAACCTTATCTTTTATTGAACATTAACCCCTAATATTAACCCTAATCTAAATCCATTCACCCTAACCCTAACTCCCAACTTTATCTTAGAATACGCTAGAATAAGGTGTGTATAATTGAGTTATATTTTTGTATATTAGATGTGCACTTTTTATAGGAGGCTTTTATATTAGATTGTATATCTAAGTTGTATTTTTGTAAAATAATCTCTTTAATAAAGTCTTAAATCTAAAATATTTCTCTAGAGATATTCATTATTTTTTAAAATAAAATATGGATGATTTTTTTCTTTTTGAAATGCTTTCAATTTTTTATTGTAAAATATTGAATTTTTTTTTATTTGTAATAGTAAATATAAGATATTTCTTTTTTATTTAGGTTTCTATTTTTTAATTTTAAATACATTAATTTAGAATTTTTAAAAAGAAGTTTCTAAAATTTAGAAACTTAGTTTTATGTCTAATGGATATCTCTTTTAAGTATGAAAGAGCTTTTGTTAGAAAGAAGTTTCTAAATTTTAGAAACTTCTTTAATGGATATATGTTTTAAAAAGATCTTGGATATTTTATTTTTTAAGTATATTAATTTAGAAACTTACTTTTATATGAAATAATGAATTTAAAATATAAATATATTTTAGTTATCATATTTTAAATGAACTTTTTAATGATATTGAACTCATATAGATTTTGATGTTAGTCTTTATGTTATATGAAGAAGTTTTGAAATATGATATTTGAAATAAAAGAAAACTTGAAAACCATTATTTCTATCTTTAGCATCCATTTAAACATGATTACCTTTAAAATTATATGTTATTTATGTGAAATAATTTAATGCACTTATATTTTAACATGATTATTTCTTATTTATCTGAATTTTTTTTTGAAAAAATATTACATTTCCTAACACATTCTTTTTTAAATATAATCAGCATTATACAATACTTAAAAAACATTATTATTAATTTAATTTACTATATTTCAAATTAATAGTTATATAGAAGTCATAAAATGTCTCAATACTTCAAACTTTGAAATATATAATAAAAACCTGTTATAGATTTATTTTCTAGTTCTAGAAATTATATATCCAAATACTAAGTAAGTTAAAAATAAATGTGATACAATATAGAAACCAAGGTTATGGTGGACGCGTAATACAACTAAATGCAAATATAGTGCTAGATTTTGTGGCATGTCACCTATGAATGCCTGTATCTTTCATGCTAAGATTTTGTGGATGAAGACAGATGTCCAATCTCACAATGAAGTCTGAATTTTTGGAAAGATAATATACCCTCCATGGAGACATTGTATGTATATGTATCAAACTTATCTCAAGGAATCCTCTGCTTCTTTCTTGTCCTTGTCTTTCACTGGTTCTTTCCTCTCCTTTTTCGCTACCTGATGCTTCTTACTCTTTTCATTCTAGTTCTCATCATCCTGCCACTCCTCGGGATGAAGGGGCAGCCATACTTTTTGGTAACAATTCTCAACAATACTTTTGAGTGAGGGGTTGGCTAATTCCAAAAAATCTTCACCATCTGCAGTGAAACCATCATCAAGCATAAGCTTCTTCCAGTTCTGTGAGGCACACAATTTGTGTTACAAAAATAGTTGAATGATTCAAAATCTCTAAACTAACGTGAGAAATAAATGTAGGAATCTGAACTAAAAAGTATAAGCTACCATGATTATGAGATTGATCTGATGTTCCCAAATCAGTTGCATTTTCCAGCCTGGTGTCCTTTTCACTTGCTCACTTTGAGAAAGAATGTTCCACGCCACCGCACATACAACCATTAATTCCTGTTTCAGAGGTCTCGGAGCCACCTGAGTCGCCGTTGCTGAATTTTGTGGAGGACGCACAGATCCCAGATGATGATGAGGGCCTCATTGATTTCAATGAAGAAGAAATGGATCCTCCCCCTGTGGCTATGCCTTTCTTGAGGCTTTTTGTGCATGCCTCTACCTTTGATTAGTTTCTTATCTTCCCTCTTTTTAAAGAACTAATGGCGTCACTTTCTCTTCCAACACTCCTTCTGATTCACGCTTGGCTATCTTCCACTCCCGTCAGTTACATAATGCCAATAGAAAAATCAAATTTCCATGTGCTGACATGCATTGGATTAAATGTGAATGAATATTCATCGCTGTAATGAAGAATAGGAATACAAAGCATTTCTTTTTGCTAAGAAAGTTACTCTCACTGGCCTCCTATAGAGGCTGCTGCCACTCTAGGCTTATGCCTCTCTGTGTAAATATTATCTAAGGAAAGAACATGCAGTGATATTAAAGAATACAGAGATTCACAAAGAATGTTGTGCAACAAATGGTATCGAACATACCTTTGATTACTTTGTCCTTAATCTCTGTAATTGACTCAGTGACCTCAACATAGCCAAAGACACACACCCACACCAAAGGAAACCTAAAAACAAAACCAAAGTGCCAACATATATGTTGTTTTGATTGCTCAAGGATAAAAGAAAATATTAGAATAAAACTCGGGAGAACTAACGATGGTATTTCAAGTGCTTCAGGATGTAAACAAATGCTCATTAAATGCAGAGTGTTGAGACTATTGAAGATAGTGAAATTAAGGAAAAATTCTTTAACCAAATCAACGAAGAACAAAAGATTATGGGGATGGAGACAGAGTATATTTACCAGTGGTTGTTGTAGTCCACCGAGATTTAGATGCCTCCTTTCGAACATTGTCAATACCTTTGGAAAATGAAGATTGTACCATGCTTGCATTGAAAAAGTGAAACTCTGGCTTTAAAGAATCATCATTTGATTAATGTCCACGATCTAACAATTTTCTTCAAAGTGAATTCAAGGTGAATAGCCAACTGTTTCCTCTTCCAGTGTAGGTTCATGCAGCTGAATGTTACACAATGCCAACCATTTCTTACAGACTGTAGATTCTACACTGCGTATTTCCCATAATTACACTTTAATTCTTTTAATATATATAAGTAAATGAAGCGTAGGTTTCTTGTGGTGCCCACTCAAAAAAGCTTGTAATAAATTTATTAGTGGTGCTGCCACGTAGGAGAATATGAAAGGTTTCTTTTTTCTTAGACCGTTACTTCTGCTAGCCTCCTATAGAGGCTGCTGTCACTATAGGGTTATGCCTCTCGACGTAATGATATGCAAATGAATGATAATGAAATGAATTATGAAAATGATAAATGATAGGACCTAGATGAAATGATAATGGTTAATGAGATGATAATGAAGATGAAAGGTGATGATGAAACAAATATTTGAATGTCCTCCACAAATAGTCCAAAGAGACATGGTAGTTGTTGATGTTTTTTTGTTAGCCTTTCAAAACTCTGATGCAAATCTAGTATGCAGATATGTACAATGAGCAAGATGAAATGCAACTAAATGAAACCAACCATTTGTTGAGCCTTTTGTTAGCTTTCTTGAATCATCATAGAGCGTCTTAAAATGTTGGAAGTATGTACAAGCATCAGAGGGGAAATTAGCACCAATGATGACCTGAGTACAACTTTCATGATTTTTGATATAGCAAGCAAACACAAGCATCAAGGTATAATTGAACCGAGATGACTTGGGAATTTCTTGCATAAACAGGCAAAAACTAACCACTTTCTGATGCAAATGTGGAATTGTCATCATGTCTCATGACATATTTGCAATAGATGGATAGTTAACCTCAAGACAACAAACAAAGAAAAATCATCCTCTTTCCTCACCACTCTAGTTTAGTACATCATCAAGTGTGCTCTAGAGAGATGATATCAAAAATTAAACAATCATTGTTCAAAATTTAGTATTGCTATGCCAAACATTATTCAGATTTTAGATCATCCAAATATGAGTCATGATATGGTACTTAGCTGAAAATTGTTGTGATATGGATCAATGATTGGATAGTTGTTCATAGGATTTGATTGTTTGTTCACATGATTGGATTTGATGTCATTGTCTAGCTATTTCGGTAAAACCTAAGAGTTTATTTCCCCCAATATGTCAATGTTTGCCCCCAGTATTGACACAACTTGCCAAAATGGATGTGTACAATGTCAAGCCATGGTAAGACGTTTTCAATGATAGTATTGTGTTGGTATGGTCCTAAGATGATGGAAAGACGAATGAAATGAAGGCTAAGAAGCCAAGTGCAGAACATGAACTAATAGATGGAGAGCTACAAATAGCGTCTGTTTGCCAGATTTTCACTATTTTTTTTATTGCATTTTGCTTGTCAATAGACTGCCTATTGCCAGGTTTTCACCCTATGATGATTTTTTTTTTTGGTTCTATGTCACTACCGAGATGCCTGTTTGCCAGGTTTTCACCAAGGTAACTATTTCTTCAGGACTTTTTCTGTTGTTTTTGTATTTTTTTCAGGATTTTTTATGCTTTTTTTGTATTTTTTTAGGACATTTATGGATGATGATAGCTGACTTAAACATAATATTTCTTCAAGTGTATGATGTTGATGGGTTCTTCAAATAGGTCCCCTTTTGGCATTGAAAGTTTGTAGGCTCCTGAACCATAGACTACGATAACCGCATAAGGACCTAGCCAATTTGGTTCAAACTTTCCTTTCTTTTCTCTATCTTGCTAATTTCATGGATTTTCTTTCAAAACTAGATCACCCACCTGAAAGGTACATGGATTTACTTTGTGATTATAACTACAAGACATCATCTATTGGTATGCTTTCAAATGATCCACTACTTTTTATCTTGTTTCATCTAGGAGTTTGAGCTCTTGCATCTGGGAAACTCTGTAGTCATCATATGTTGTGAGACCTTTCAGTGAGACTCTAAGTGAGGGAATCTCAACTTCTAGAGGAAGTATAGCCTTTGCTCCATAGACAAGAGCAAATGGAATTGCTCCTATTGGCATGTGGACACTAGTTCTGTAGGCCCATAAGGCGGGATTGAGTTGAACATGCCAATCTTTCCCTGAATCATTCACAGTCTTCTTTAAAAAATTTAGTATAGTCTTATTTGAGGCCTCTGCGTGGCCATTCCCTTGTGGATAGTAAGGTGTTGAATATCTATGTTGAATATGAAATCTCTCACAAAGTTCATCAACATCCTGATTCTTGAAAGGTCGTCAATTATCCGTAATAATGGAGTTGGGAATGCCATACTGATAAATAATATAGTTGAGTATGAATGATGATATTCGTTTGCCAGTAACTTTATAAGAGGTACTACCTCAATCCACTTGGTAAAATACTTTGTGGCTGTGATGATGAACTTATACCCATTCGATGAGGAAGGATGAATCTTGCCCACTAGATCTAACCCCCATTGGGAGAATGGCCAAGTTGGCATAAATGGTTGAAGTTCCTGTGTAGAAGCATGAATTAGATTCCCATGAATCTGGCATTTTGAGCACATTTTCACAAAAGTGAATGATTCCCTCTCCATTGTAGGCCAGTAGTAACCCATTCTAATCAATTTCTTGGATAAGGTTAGCCCACTCGAATGAGTACCACAAATTCCACCATGAACTTTTTGTAAAGCCTTGTCAGATTCGTCATGTTCAAGAGGAACCTTGCCGGATAAAATTTTTCCATCAGAGACCCGCAATGATAAGGGTGTTAAGTGATAAAAGTGGGCGAGGAAGGTTGGAAGATAAATTTCATTTTAGTTCACAGGATAAATCTAGAATTGGTAAAGATGTCATCTTTTAGGTAGGCATAAAATTTTCCATACCAAGGTAAAATCGGATCCACCAAGCATGAGAATGATTTAGCTTGCAGCGAGTGTCATAAATGATTGTAAATGAATTGTTCCACCCAATTCATAGGCGATTTTCGAGTTGTAACAATGATAATTTATGGCCTCAGTACTTTATTGCACAAACCTTGGAATTTGTGTGAATTTATTCTTCCTAAAGACCTTAGAGGTATATAACCATCTTTTTATGCAACTTGTGATTTGTCTGTCTTTGGTAAATATTCATTATTGATCCTAGTTAATATTCGCCCTTAGGATTGTACACTTCTGTAATCCTCCATTCCAATGCTATTTGAAGTCTAGTGATTAATACTTCATATCCAGCTATGTTGTTGGTGCATGGAAACATCAGCCTATATGATCGAGGAATGGTGTGTCCTTGGGGGGTGATGAGAAGTATGCCTGCCCCTGATCCATGTTGAGTGAAGGAACCATCAAAATATAAGGACCATGGTTGTTTGGATTCTACAATAAAGACATCAGCATATGGAAATTCAACATGTAGGGGGTGGTCTGCTTGTAGTGGTACTTCAGCTAGTTGATCAACAATAACTTGTCCTTTGATTGCCTTGTGATCAACGTAATGGATGTCAAACTCACTCAAAATCATTACCTATTTTACTAACCTTCCTGCCAATGATGCTTTGCTTAACAGATACTTGAGTGGATCAATCTTTGAGACAAGATTGATTGTATGAGTTAACATGTAATGCCAAAATTTATGTGAAGCAAAGACTACTGCTAGACAAGCCTTCTCAATGGTAGTGTAGTTGAGCTCATGACTTGTTAGTGTTTTGCTAATGTAATAAATTGCACGTTCTT
Source organism: Sequoia sempervirens (assembly GCA_007258455.2). NCBI lineage: Eukaryota > Viridiplantae > Streptophyta > Pinopsida > Cupressales > Cupressaceae > Sequoia > Sequoia sempervirens. Next base: position 739,697,251 of record VDFB02058242.1, on the reverse strand, counting down.
TCCCTGTATGGTCTTCTTGCGCTAGCAATGCACCCAAGGATGTCTCTATTATGGAAATATACAAGATCAATGGTTTGTCTGGATTTGGTGGTACTAGGACTGGTGGAGTCATTAAGTACTGTTCGATTTGTTGAAAAGCCAGTTCACACTTGTCGTCCCACTTGAAATAAACATTCTTATGCAATAGATGTGTGAAAGGTAGACTTTTGTCGACCAATTGCGCAATGAACCTTCGTATAGATTGAAGTCGTCCCTGTAATGATCTCAATTGACTGATGTTCCTTGGGGGAGGCATTTCCATGATTTCCTGTACTTTGGCAGGATCTACTTCAATTCCTTTTCCTGATACTATCTATCCTAAGAGTTTTCCATATGTGACTCCAAAAGCACATTTCTTGGGATTGAGGCGAACTTTGAATTTCTCCAATCGTGCAAATATTTTGGACAATATTTCCATATGTCCTTCTCTGGTGTATGACTTTGCCAATATGTCATCTACATAATCTTCCATGAATGTGTATCATTTCATAGGGATTGTAGTCATAGCTCTTTGTTAAGTAGCCCCAACTTATTCTTTAGTGCCAGAAGGCATGGCGGATTAACGATGCAGAAATTTCCCGCGGACATGTGAAAGTTGTTTTCTCCTGATCTTTGGGTGCAATCTTGATTTGGTTGTAACCAGAAAAACCATCCATTAATGAATACATGGCATGGCCAACTGTCAGATCAACTATAGTGTCAATGTTTGGAAGTGGGAAGTCATCCTTAGGACATGCTTTATTAAGATCTCTAAAATCTATGCATACTCTGACACTTTTATCTAGCTTGGATACAGGAACAATGTTGGAGATTCATTCTGCATAGTCGATTGATCTTATGAAGCCCACATCAAGGAGTTATCTCAGTTCTTCCTTAACCAATAATGTAACATAGGGGTGCATCTTTCTAATTTTTGTTTCATAGGCTTAACCCCTGATTTGATAGACAAGTGATGCATGATAAGATTAGGATCAAGCCCTAGCATGTCCGCATAAGACCAAGTAAAGTTGACTTGATTTACTCTTAGAAATTCCATGAACTCTGGTATTTCTTTCTCTGTCATTGATGCAGCTAACTGTAAAATCCTTGGTTTGTCTGAAGTTTCAAGATTGATAGCATTTTTTGGCTCAATCAAAATAGGCGGTCGCTCATGGTAGTGCTCTGGGAGAGTGTCAAGATTCCCATCGTCTGATGCCTTAAAAAGGTTTTCACCATCCGATACACTCTTTATTTTATCTTTTACTTGATCTAATACTGCCAGATTCTGGTTTTCACCATTAGATCTCTCTTTTTGATTTTTATTTTTGCAGCTAGGAGAATTGACACTCTCTTGATCAAAGAATCTATGCCAAAAATCGCTAGTGGAACAATCATTTGCGTCATCCACGGAAAGGAAGTTGACGATAGATTCATCACTTGGGAACATAGGTATATTGATAGGTTCAGATGAATCCCAATCAATGAGATCAGGATGGATCAAAGATAGCGGGTCATCGGGTTGCATGAAATCGGCTATAGTTATGGTCATAACGGAGTTGACTGTAGGATCCGAGGTATGAGGTGGATCAATGATGATACTATTCTCATGATAATCTTGTTCATTTAAATCTGACTCAATATCACTAGAATCATAGTCACCTTGTAGTTTGGAGTCGCGTGTTTGGGTCCTTGAACCTTCACCTTTGATTAGAGTTGGGGTATATTGGTGTATTACATCAACCTCTTTGTCCCTCTAGAACTCATCATTGTAAATGGTGTCGCATTCATATTCAACAAAGTCTGTGTCCGAGTGATTATCCACGTAATTCTGAATTGTTGCCAAACATGCTTCTCTTGAATCTAAACCTTCTTGCAATGTGAAGACAGTACCATGTAGTTGTTTGGATGTTCCTTCTTTTGAGTTAGTATCATAGCCTAATCCAGTTTTCTCTTTCGCATTAAGTCCTCGAAGGTGAATAGGCTCAACTACTTCGTTTCTTTTTCTGATAGGACCCTTATCATAGCCCATCTTCTGCATGCTTGAATACCCTTTTCCATATATATCTGTTGGTAATTTGACATTAAAAACTACTTCATCTTCATCTTTATAGAGCTAGTTTAGAATTTCTCTATCCTCAGGATCTTCCATGGGGAATTTTTCTTTGATGAATCGTCCATTAAACTTTGTGTTTGGCTCTCTTGGTGGTTGCGTTGATGTTGATGCTGTTGATATTTGATGTTGTGTGATAGAAGGTTGTCCGTAAGGGTGATGTATGGGATAGAATTATTAAACAGGAGAGTACTCCCCGACTCCATGGTCTTTTAATTTCAATTTCATGTCAAAACTATTGGTTAACTGACTGATTTGTGTATCAATCTTGAGAGAAGTACTAGCACGAGCTTCTCGATTGTTAGGAACCAAAGTATCTTGACTAGCTTTGATGTTGGCACAAGTTTGGACATTTGATTTATCAACTGGTATCGTGATTTCCTGCCCATCATAAGGAAACTTAAGACATTGATGATACGTGGATGGGACAACTTGCATTTTGTGGATCCAAGGACGACCCAACAAGATGTTGTATGCAAGATCACGGTCTAATACTTGACAAAAAGTATTTTTGATAACAGGTCCCACTCTGATTGGTAGCATGATTAAACCCTTGGACGCTCTTTCCTCATCATCGTAGGCTTTAATAGTAATCTTTCTTCTGGGATCAATGGAGTCCTCAGAAAATCCTAAAGCCTGAACTAACTTCATGGTACATATGTTCAAACCAGCACCTCCATCTATTAGAACTCATTTGACACGAAACTTGTGAACCATGACTTCTAGGTATAATGATGAATTATGAGGATGAGTTATGGAAATGCCATCTTTTTCAGAAAATGAAAGGCATGTGGGTGAGGACAAGTGTCCTACCATGGCTTGGAATTGTTCCACATCCAAATCAGTGGATACATTTGTTTCAACAAGGGCCTTTTCTAGAATTTCCTTGTGTGCTGGGGAAATTTTCAGGAGTTCTAAGATGGAAATCTTAGCAGGAGTTTTTCAAAGTTGATTGACTAAGTCATATTGATGTTGAGGTGGAGGCCCAGTGGATTTTGAAGAGGCACCCTTTAAGACAACTTTAGCTTGTGCCCTTGTCGTTGTGTTGACCTCCCTATATTCCATTTTTTCCTTGACTTTTATAATATTGACCTGCTCGTCGTTAGTGTAGATATGATTGATTATCGGATCATCAATATGATTCACACTTTTTCCCGAAGACTCACCTATTTGATAGTTGGGCAAAGGGTTGCGAAATTCTTGGTGGTCTTCATTTGATTGTTGATGTCCTTCTATTGTGATGGTGCCATTTTTGACTAAGTCTTGAATGGTATTCTTCAAGGCTTGATAGTTATTTGTGCGATGACGTTTACACCGATGATAGTCACAATAGTATGCCTCATTCCATGATGGAGGCTTTACACTGGGTTCATAGTTTCGTTGAGGTGGCAAGGTAGTGACATTTTTAGCCATCAACTCTTTGAATGCAGATTCCAAAGATTGACCCAGTGGAGTGTAAGTTCTTCTACTAGAGAAGAATGAAAATCGTTGTGGATTTGTGTTCGAGGTATTCCCTAAAGAGTTGTTATTGTGATTGTTTCCTCGGAATCCTTGAGTGTTGGCAATCCCTAGATTGGGAGTAGGATGTTGATTCACATTGTTCCTCGGAGGAGGATTGTTTCCTTGATTTGTAACCAAGTTGACATTGTTGTAGTTGTTGTTGCGAGGAGCACTTGGAGTACTAAGGACAAATGGCTTTGTCGAGACATGATTTGCATCAACAACACCATCATTCACCACATTCTTGTTGCGAGTCCAAAATTTAGACTTTTCCTGATTGTTATGATGATTGAATGAGCTAGGATTATCCTTGTCAAGTTTTATTATTCCTCTTTTGACCAAATCACTTTCAATGGTTATAGCATCTTCAATCAATTTCTCAAAAGAGGGGGGACAATGTAAATTCAAACGATAGCTCATTTTTGAATTCAAGTTGTTAATAAAAGTGACCATCTTTTTCTTTTCAGGAATAGGACGTGGATATCTAGCGAACATTCTTCTCCATCTCTGAAGAAAAGTGATAAAAGGTTCACCAGGTTTTTGTGCAACTTTGCAGAGATCTATCATAGTGATTTGGTGTTGGATGTTGTAGGAATATTGTAATATAAACAGATTGATTAATTCCTCAAATGTCTTGACAGGAGGTGTGATTTTTGATAGCCATTCCATAGAGTGAGCTCCAAGACTCCTAGGAAACAAACACAACAAGTACGTGTCCTCATGAGCGAACTCTAAAGTCATGTTTCAGAAGTCTCTGACATGATCAATTGGATCCGCTTTCCCATTATACCGATCAAACTTTGGAATTTCGTAATGTTTGGGAAATGGAATCATGTTGAGACTTCGATCGAAAGGATAAGGACAAATGTCCTCAAGGGTATATTTCTTTGTTGTGGTTGCCCCTTGTAATTCTTTGATTTATCCTTGAAGTGCCTTGATTTGTTGAGTCAAAGCACTAAGATCAGATAGGGGTGTTTCTTCAGGTTTGTTCTTCAAATTCTTAGTATCAAAGTCATGAGGCAATTTAGCTCCTTGGTCAACTAGATAGAGGAAATATTTTTCTTTATCGCGTTGCAAGATCTTTTCTATGGCTTTTTGAAATTTGGGATCTTGCTCAACCTCTCTAAGACGTTCTTCATCTCACTCATCATCGCTATCTATATGGTTTTTGCTCATGTCTCTATAGTTGTGGAATGGATTTTCTTCTCTGTTATCCATGTCGTTGTTGAAAAGTGGATTACGATTTATACTGTAAATGGGATTGCTGCTTTCACCTTCTTCTTGAGTGTGTTGGGTATGACCTTTGACCTTCTTGTTGGATTTCATCCTTCAATTTATTATACTGAGATCTTGTAGAGATAGGCATATGATTTTGAAGCGTTCTTCTAAACTTAGATCATAATTTCTGATAAGTGCGATAAGGAGGATATCTTGATCTGATAAGATGTGAATCCTATGATATGATCAAAGATGTTCCTAATTTTTTATTGTGGCTTCCAATGATGAAGGATGCTAGAATCTTGTTGGGGAAGTTGAATCAATAATCAGAAATTTGTTTGAAGGGCGCACTCTTAAGATTTGATCTTTGTTTTTTAAGAAAGGTTTTAAAATCACTGAAGGATTTGATGGGGATGTGAAGGATATTCAATAGAAGGTTGCGGTATATTATCAAACTCAAGAGGTTGGTTAAGATTATGTTGCTGAGATAGAGCTAATATCTGATAATAAGCTCGAGAATCCAAAGGTTCTACAACATACTCGTCAGTGAATCCCCTAACAAAGTCTTGGTATCTATGAAGAAATCCACGGTAATGAAGTAAGACGTGTCAAATTTTGTACAAAATTTTTCTTCTTTGTAATGTTTTCTTGTACCCAAATTGTTTCTTGGGTTTCTTGATCCTATTGGAAACTGATTTCTTGACAATTTTTGTTGATTTCCACTCTCTAACCATGAAAGAAATATCCGAATGTTACTAGACCAAAGATGTCAGAAAACCAGGTATATGAATGATTTCAGTTGTTGTTTTTCATGTTCATTTCGGATGATCTTTATCTGAATTAACGTGGATGAAAAACACAACAAACACTCTGAATTAAATGGAATGTAACCAAACACAGATAAAGCAAGCACATCCTATGGTAAAGCCAAGACAATATCCGCTAGATTCCACGCGGGTTTCCCCAACCGCATATCGGTAGCATGTGAATTCAGAAGCTTGGTAGCACGGGCTCCCCCTTACAGTGCACTCTCTTCTCAGGCCAACCAAGCTTCCAACCCCCATGAAACTCCCATGGTAGATTGATCACCTTTACTATAGACTGCGAAAGTGTGGATGCCTTCACACTGACCGGTGCTGCGCTAACAAATAGAAGGTTTTTGGTTTACTAAACAATGATGTTTAATTCGGGACCCCCGTTCGAGTGGCCATACATGGGGCAAGAGATTAATCACCAATTAGGTGGCACTCCAACCTAAAGAGGTTAAGCTCAACAGGGTTTACGGGAGTACTACTCTGTCCGTATGACACATCCACACTCGTAATCTTAGGTTTTCCCTTAAGATTCACATTTGTATACCGATCGGGAGTAGCTTGGATTTAGCTCCATTTCCGATTTGAGTCGCGTTGGGGTGATGAAATCCCCAGGTAGGCCCAATTTCTAGAGATAATAATCGTTTCTCTTACACCTAGGATCGCATCACTGTGCAAGGGGAGAGGATACTTCAGTTATTGTATAAGGGTTATATAGGGATAAAGCGGGTTTGGCTTTCTGATCACCTAGTTTACTGAGGGGTGAGAGCATAGTCTACCACTTTCAGCACGCAATCAAATTAGAGTACTTGATTCTGTTTTAATGCACCAAATCACAATGATTTACGCTAAGTGAAGATATTGCTTCACAACAGGCATGGGGTTCATTTTAGCTGCATGATCAAAGTGTGGTGACTATCCTAGATTGATTCTATTTAAACCAGAAAAGATTATGTCTGCGGAATGCGTCAGACTTAGAATGTTGTTTTTGTGTTACAACCCAGATGCGCCGAAACAGATAGTATATGCACTAAAATAGTCAACAAATGCACATGAACATACCTGAGATCGTGGTTCTGCAAATAATGAAAATCGAAATAGACCCCTAAAAGCTAAAGCGATCCAGCGGCGAGATCTTGTGAGGAACAAACCTGAATCTTGCTTAAACATACCTAAATGTGCTAAAAGCAGGTCAACATATCATAAAAAATAGACCTCGGATCGCCACTTTTAATTAAATGCCAATTTAAATATGTAAATATCATTTATGGATGCTCACAATCTATGTTAATCGCGAGAAACATACCTTATATCGCATTAAGCAGGACCCTAAATGTGTCGCCTTAATTAAGTGCAGATTTAACTCTAAATGTATTGAGACTATATGCGCTATTCTATCCCTCGGATGCGTTAAATTAACCCTCAAAAGCGCCGAAACAGTCCTTAGATGAGCTGAAATTTCCTACAAAATAGAAACATTAAATTCCCAGATGCGCTGCAGAAAGGTGTCAGATGCGCTAAAACGTTGAATTTTTCTGAAAGCCGAACTTCAGAATGCGGAAACCTGTTAGAATGTCTCATAGAAAAATGTCAAAATCGAGGCATAGGCCCCACAGTGGGCACCATTTTATGTGTGTATGAAAACATGCTTTATTATAAAGGATTCAAAACACAAATCAATAAAACTTTATATCAAAGAAACTGAAAGAAAAATAAACAAACTCTTTATGGCAGCTTCTTCAAAGTCGTTCTATCACTCTCTATCTCCAACGTTTCGTTGATTCAAGTTGCTCTCAGATTTTATGATGCCAAGCTCAACGAAATGGACTACTAGAGAATGAGATTTAAATTAAAATGCATACTATACTAAGATGCACGATAATGCTATGATATGATAAAATTATTGCTAAAATATGATTATTGCTAAAATGCTAAAAATGCGAGTGTATAAGCGTAATTGCGTATATCTATCTCTGTGTGTACCTGTGTGTAACCAATGCTTGGATTTGCACATGTATTTATAGAGTTTTTCAAGGATTTTGATTGGCTGAGTTGGTCAACGACTGTGATAATTCCTGACAGATTGAACGATCGAAAATGAATGAGACTGGAGAGAAAAATAGAAGAAAACGAATAAAGCAGGATTTTTCTATTTTTGTGGAAGAGATAAGATGAGATGATTAAAAATCATCTTTTTCTTAGAAGATAATGGAAAGATATTGAGAAGATAAATAATGAATTATCAAATTCAATTATTTATTTATGGGTGCATGTAGATTTTTCCTAATTAAATAAATATTTAATTAAGATTTTGAGGAAATCAGAAGATTTCATAATTAAATGAAATATCTAATTATGATTTGAAAAGCTAGAAGATCTTTAATTAAATAAAATATTTAATTAAAATTTTAGAGATGACAACTATTGTTATGAAATTAATTAAATAAAATATTGTAATTAGAAGTTTAAAATAGAAAATGAATGTTATTTAATTAAAAAGATTTAATTAAATTCAAAAGATGATAATTAATTTAAATAATTAAAATGCATTTATTTAATTAATCAAGTAGACATGTGAAATAATTAAATAAAATAAATTTATTCAATTATGGTGGGAGAATAAAATGAATGAACAATATAATTAAATTAATTAAATTTAATTACATGTAGAAGACTTTAGAGAAATTAATTAAATAATAAATATTTAATTAAATGCCAAGATTAATTAAACATGACCAATTTTATGCACATACAGTAACAAGTAGAGTAAGGGGTTGTTTAAGTATTTGCCTGATTGTTGTTTCCTCCTCCACTAATTTCTTCAGCATCCTCTTGGAAGAAATTATCCACCAACCTTGATTCATTTGGAACAATTTCTTCAGCATTGTAGACAGTCAAATCATCACTTTGGGGACCGAGTGGTTGTGGGGCTCTTTGTCTTTCTGGGTCGACAACTTCATCAACCACCCTCTGAAGTTCATCAAACGCCCTTTGAAATAACTCTACCTCCTCTAGGTTCAACCGAGATGCATGAGCACACCTAATTTCATCTCTCGTGATGGAGGCAGATCTCTCTCTAATTCTCTTCATGAATTGCTCTATTGACATCTCCACATGAATTGACACCTGCAAAGAAACATTATACACCGTGAGTATCATTTATCACCTTCCATAAATGCCACATAATTTCGTTAGAGAGACAATACTAAAAGGTCATGCATTCAGAATTAACCTTAAGATTACAGAATAAAACATCATGCTAATTGATATTCCCATTGTTGTTCCAGATTTTTAATTTGTGGAAAAATAAATACCAAATTTCCTAAGCATATATACAATCAAAGATGATGTGCTTAACAAAATCAGGAGTCTTGCAAAAATTATAAATTTCAACATCTGCATGATTAGATTTAAAAGAGTTTCTGTAATAAAACTAGCCACCTAAAGCATGCCTTTTTAGGCTCCATAGAATGATGCCAAACAAAATAAAGAATTTTTCCCCACATTTTAACTTCTAGATTCAGGCCCCAACACATATTAACATGTTGTATAACATAGTCATTATCAGTAAGATCATTGTAAATAGTTTTTTCTTTCACATTGGCAATATCAAAACCATCTTTCCAGCTAATAGCACAAAGAGTGTTAGTTTTATGTTCCATATTGTTGGGGAAGCATGCGTCTCTACATGCTTCCAACAAGGTTGAATAAGTTCTAAGATTAGAATCAGGCAGGTCAAAGTTCACTTGAAGCCTATCCCAACATTTAGGTCTCCCATTTTCTAAAATATCCTCAAAGGTTGATATGCCTTTTTTGTTCTAGATTTTGGCAGAGTAGCCTTGAAGTAAGGCAAGAGGTTTCCCCTTGTGCTCCAAGTTCCACCAAATGGAACTGTAGTGATGCATTTTATATTATTTTAAAGGGTAGCATTACTTTATTTAAGATGTGCATTATGTTTCACCAACTCCCAAGCCTTCCAAAGACTCTTGAAATCAACTGAACTAGCCAGAACCATAGGATGCTTATTGAAGAGGATATCACTAAGGGGTAGTTGTTTCTAGGCTCTAGCTTGCCTAGGGACTATCATCTATATGTTTTTCCTCACCAACGCTTTCCAGGGCTCATTGTCCTCCAAGGATTTTAGAATCCATTTGACTGCCAGGGCAATCCCTTGAAGCCTGAGGTCTTTAAGCCCAATTCTCCCCTACGCTTTACTTAAACAACACCAGTCCCATTTGATTGAGTGCCACTTTCTCATGCCTTTCCCATCTGACTAGAGAAATCATCCTATGCACTTTTGAATGTCGTTAACTTAGTAACTGCTAAAAATCCAGATAGATGCAAAGTAAATACTATATGAAGATAATTTTTTTTGGCAAACTTGAATTCTACCCACAAGAGAGAGATACTGTCTATTCCATCCACTTAACTTTTTCTCAAGCTTCTCTTTTATATAGGTCCACATTTCCTTAAGGTCTAGGCTAACTGCAAATGGGATTCCTATATACCTAACAATCTTGTTGGGTCTCCCCATTGGAACCCATACCTGGCAAGCCAGTCAAGAGGTGTTTCTTTCCATCCTATGAAGGTCGATTTAGCTCTAGATAGTTTGGCCCGGGAGGCTTGACAAAATATTTCCATTTTTTTCATTAGAGAATCAACATTACTTTGCTCAAGTTCCACAAATATGGAGGTGTCATCAGCAAATTGGACATTTACTAATTCTTCTTGGTTAGGTAGCTGAATCACCTTTATTTTGGGAGAAGATGAATGGTTTCTCAACAGATAGAAAAGTGCATCTAAAGCTATGACAAACAGTGCAAGGGCCAAGGGGAAACCTTGATGGATAGACCTTTGCAAGAGGATTTTCTCAGTTAGTGTGCCATTTACATCAACCTGTGCTATAGCGTCTTTTAGCAACGTGTCAATCATGCCACAAAACTTGCCAGAGAAGCCAAAAGCCTAAAGAAAATTTCTTAGAAACACCCATTCTACCCTGTCATAGGATTTTTTGAAGTCAAGTAGCAGCATTGCAGAGTTATAATTGGAGTTTTTAGCCCATTCTAAAGCTTCCCAGCTTGTGATTAAATTATCCAAGATATATCGCCCTTTTTATGAAGCCTATTTGAGTATTATTGATGAATTTAGGAAAAATGTTGTTCAGTCTTGCAACAATTACTTTGGCTAAGATCTTGTAAGAGATGTTGAGCAAGGTTATTGGTATCCAAATCTTCACCATAGTTTTGTCTCCCCCTTTTGGAAGGAGCTTAATTATTCCTCTATTTGTACTTTCCCCTAGAGACCTTTTATCAAGGGCTTCCATGTACAGTTGCAGGAGATCTTCACACACCCAATCTAAGAATGCTTTGTAGAACTCTACTGGAATCCCATCCCACTCAAGGGATTTATCATTATTCGTGGACTTAATAGCATTTGGAATCTCTGCCTTGGAGATATCCACATCTAGTTTGTGGGTGTCTTGATCACTTGTTTTTTTCAGGATTAGATTTTTAATGAGAGACTTGGCCTCTTGGGCTCCCTCAATCCTTTCCTCAGAGGTAAAAAGATCCCTGAAGTACGAGTGAAACTGGTTCAAAATTTCCTCTTGATTAGAGCATAAGTGGGAGCCATTCCAGGTTTTCCCCACCTATTCTTTTACCTTCTTTTCCTTTAGGTAATTGAAGAAAAATTTGGAGCCCTTGACCCCACAGTTAAGCCAGTTCAGCTTAGCTTTGAATTTTTTTCCTTTTATCTTATGGGCTTGTATCTTTCTCAAGTTTTATTTGGCCAAGACAAAAGCCTCACAAAGATTTTCATCCTCAGGGCAGCCTTGCAGCTTGGTTTCGCCCTCTAGAAGGCAGTCCTGTAGACTCCTTTCTAGCTTTCTACTATCCAGTGCCCTTTTTTTACCAATAACTAGGAAGAGGGTTCTCCAACCCTCCACATTAACATTCCATCTCTCGATGGCGGAAGCATCTTTCAACATCCATTTATTTTTCCCTTAGAGAGACAATGGCTTCTTGACAGTCAACATCATGCAGAAGGTGGGTATTCAATAGGAAACCTCCTTTTTTCCTTGCCTGATTTGCATTGTCCTGGAATGGGAAGAGGACGACCTTAATAGGGTGGTGATTAGAAAGGGTGTATGGATACACCTGCACTTGCACCCCATCCACGTTTGAGAAGAAGCTAAAAAAGTCCTTGTTTGCATAGAACCTGTCTAGCCTACAATAGATTTGAGCAACCCCTTTCTGGGCATTACACCAGGTGAACCAGACACCTTTGCATTGTATTTTATTACCTTCCATTGGGTCTAACAGTCTTATTTTTTTCTTAAGTCTCAACCAAAAATGATTCTTGTTACCTTTCCACATCATGTCCATACCTCCCCACTTATCCTCTCTCTGCTCAATCATGTTAAAGTCTCCACCCATTATCCATGGAATATCTTGAAGTCCAGCCAATCACTACCATAAGTTGCATCTTTCCCTATGGTCATTGGGGGCATAGATAAAACATACACCAAACTACAGTCCATCCTTTCTAGGGTGACCCACACCCCTCTATTGCACAAGGACAAGCCATTTTCGGTAACAAATTGAGACTAGTCCTGGAAACCAGGATAACAGTCCCTCCCCTGCCCTTTTCATGAGCAATTGTGAATAATTTGGAGTCTTTCCAAACAAATTTCAAGTTTGTTTCCAAGGTAAATTTGATGGCTTTAGTTTCTTGCAGCATTACAAAATCTATTTTCTTTTCTAGATTGAGAAATCTTCTAACGATGTATTTCCTTTCTAAGGATTCAAGGCCCCAAACATTCCATGAAATGTAGTTAAGATTCATATTCTGAGGTCATGGGAGTGCCCTCTTGTTCCCCTCTGAATGCCTCAAAGCATTTAGGGAATTTGTCTTCTATTTCCAATTTTTTGGTGATTGGGTATTGTATTACAGTACTGACTGTTTTCCTTTTATTTTTTAATACTCCATTTTTCTTAACTCCCCCCATGAAGATGTTGAATTTTCTTGGTCTTCCTGGACCGTTCCTAGATTTCACCGCCTGGATCTCCTGACCCTCGATGCTACCCTCCTCATATTTGCATCCTTTAGTTACAGTTGATCCCCTCTTGGAGGATTTAATCTCATTAGTATCCTCATTGAGAGTTTTTCTTCCTTCCTGGGGTTTATTATTGGTCAAGTTGTGAATTGTTCCAATTTCTTGTTCGACATTGACACTGTAAGCAGCAGGGATCACAACAGGGTTAATAACTTTCCCCTAATAGTTCGGAAAATTTACCTCTAACTAGGCAGCTTGGTCATTAGGGTATAGGTTAGATAAGGCCTTTTCAACCCTATTTCACTGGGGTTGCCAACCAAATCTCTGACCTCTTCAGAGGCCACAACCACACCATTAGGGTGAACTTCCCTGCTCATGGGAAAATTGTTAGCCCTATTGTCATCACTAGGTGACCTGATAATGTCAAAGATGAAACGGTCAGGGTGTTTGTTTAACTAGAATTGGGAAACCTTCGAATGATTATCATGGTTATATCTATTTGACAAGTTATTTTCAATTCTTTGCCTTATTTCTTTCATAGCAAGTTGCTAAGCATTTAATTTCTCAAGCAACATAGGGTTATTGGCAATACAATTTGTCAGCAATGGGGTTTCACCCCCCACATTAACAATTTTCTCATTTTTATCAATCTCTTGAGAGGGGATATCAACAGTGTTGTTTAGGTGAGAAACTTTTAGGCCATTTCTAGTCGAAAAATCAAGGGGCAGGGAAGCAACGTCCTGCAAGTCCTCACCAACCCCTAACATGGCTAAAAGGTTTCCAACCCAAATTTGATCCAATTTTCTAAGTTTGATTTCTAATTTGACTCTGACCAGTGAATAGGGAATTTGTTTTTGCTGTTTTATGAGTTTTTTGTGATTTTGGTGGTTTTCTAATATTTTTGAGGGTTTGTGCTTGATAAGAGCGAAAAAGAAATAGATGCCAAGGAACATAAATGACTGAAATAAAATTACAAATTCTAACTTTCCTAGGACAACAAATGTAATTTTTAGAATTAAGGAAATTGAACCACCGATTACATAAATTTTGCATACCTGGAAGACAACATCATCATGCATAAAAAGATCTTATTGGAAGCCAATATTGAATATCTAAATTGTTGGAACCACATCATGTATAAAAAGATCTTATATAAAATCTGATTTGCTCCTTAGTGGTGTGAAAACCTAATTTCCAACTAGGGTTTGACTGAAAATGACTCCCAAATCATACGACCAGCTGGTGAATGCACTGAAATGGTGATATCTGCTAATAAGAAGTCCCAATATGCAATTATCTTCTGATAAGTCACTGCTGCAATCAATTCTAAATGTAGATTAACTAGTAATGAAGTCCAATGATGCCCAAATGGAAACCCAGTGTAGATTTCCCTTTTTGGTGAACTGGATTTTTGTCCAATTCACTATCATCCAAGGGATCTCGTCCTCAAAAGACCTGTATTCTATTGAAACCCTCTTCCAAGAGCTCAAACTTGCAATTGCTTTTGTAAAAATGAGAATAGAATGCCCAAAAATGAGCCCAACATATTGCTTTATAACCTCCCATGAGCTTTTTTTATAAAAGTCAATAAAATAATCCTCTTGAGGGTCTTTCCTCATCCAAGGAAAGAGCCACATTTAAAAAAAACTTTGAGTTACTAGGATGGGGGCACTTTTCACTATTCCTTTTATAATTTTCTGTTACTATTCACTTTTTACTATTCCATTAAAGCAAACTTTAATATTTTCAATTGATCCCTGGATTCATCAATTGAACTCCAAACTGAAAGGCTCGTAAAGCTCCCAACTAAGCTCCAAAGCCCTCAGTTGGGTCCCCTAACCATTTTGCTGACCTACGGGAACCCTAATAGTAGGCCAACCCTTGCTATAGTCTGAGTTGCCTAAGGAAGGGACATTATAGTCCTCCCTTCCCGGGATTGCTTGTCCTCAAGAAATCGTATACCAATCCGCTGCTCCACTCTAATATACATGCCATATAACCATAACTCCTGAAGCAACTCATCACGATCACTAAGTACTAAAACATCATCCATGTCAATACCTAGATCCCAAATCAACCTATCCATTCGGCTATAGATATCTATCATGACACGATCATCACATACCATCCACATATCAGAGAAATTCATTCCATACTCCATGTTCATCAAATAGATATGCCTCCATGCACCCCCAAGCAGCCGATTAGTTGATGTAGACCCTAAAAAATCGGGAAGTGTCATGGAGTTCCAAGTAGGACAACTACTAATCCATGACGAATCAATGGAGATGAAGTCATCAATCAACAAATGGAAAGCTGCCACATCATAATAAATCAGTGACATAACCAAAGATGAGTTATGGATGCCTTCAACACCCATCAAAGACAACTCTTAAGTGGCTGGTCCACTCTGGGTGTCATCAACAAAATCATCAACTAAACATTTTGAAGTCTTCCTTAAATAATCCAAATGACATGTCTCATCACCTTCCCAAGTGATTAGGGGTGGAAGTGGCTCAAAGAAGTCTTCAACACTAAATGTCACAAAGCTGCAAGGTTACTCATTGTATGATTCTTCAATCCTTTCCTCAACCTGTTCAACCCCTACACCTTTTACCTTGTCATCTTGTACCCTAGGAGTAGCTACTATACAAGACTGATTTTCTAAATTATGCAAGGAGTGATTATGCCTACTCAAAAGTCAACAAAGATCAACAATCTTTCTATCTTGATTCCTCACCAATTGGATGGCCATGCCTCTAATTCTAACCATTTGTAAATAGTCTTCTTTTATCAACTCCAAAGCCTCTTTAAAAGGGTGCAAATGTGGATGAAAAATACTATGTCCCATTTTGTTTTGTCTTTCCTCTCTTTGGGTTGTCCAAGTGATATCTTTTTTGTGATTGCTATCCATCCTTCTTGTTTTGCTGTCATGAATCAAAACAACAATATGCAATCTATTAATATAAAATGTGCCAACCCAATGTGTATGAAGGTAGAATACCATCATTAGACTTGTCTTCGACAAAGGCATAGTGATTTGCATCACTATAAACTGTTCTGAACACTACTGTACCAAAACTAAAGTTACACATTTCAATACCCAACAATGAAGAATCACGATCAAACCATAAAGAATAGTCTATCAAACAATCCAAACATCCCCATATGGAATTCTTATCAATATAAAATTGTGTCAACTCAATGGTTTGACCTAGCCTATCAAAAGGAACCAATGTACCTTGCAAATCTAAATTACCACCATCTTCATTGCCACGTTCATGCCTATCATCAATGGCTAGCCCATGATGATCAAGCACAATTGATTGCCTCATTATTTTTACCATCTCTATATGTTGTTTTGCTTGACTAGCCATTATCTTAGATTTCCTTTCTTTTCTCTAGCCAAATGTTAAACTTCTCTTGTATCTTTTCCACACCTTCAAAGGTCTGATATACAAAATTAGATTGTGTAGTACCCTATTTTTCAACAAAATTACCATATCCCACACTCCAATTTTACATGTCATCATTAGCAAACCACAACTAACTATCCTCCAAAGGTGTTAGCATGCCTATCTCATGAGAGAGCAGAACCATAAGATTGTTGTCCTTAAACAAATCAGGTATAATGTCATGCCAGTCCATAAACTTGTCATCCATTTCAACATACCTACCAAGTGCTGGTTCAATACAATTCTCTTTACATGTATAATGTATGCCTTCATGAAACAAATCATGATCCAAAGCTATCATTGATTTGGCTGCTATTTGATGGGGTAAAGTATATTTGAGAGCTTTCTTGATAATGTGTTTCCCATTGTGTATGAAACCCAACTTCATTGCTTGTAAATATTGGATGACCCTCTATAAAGAATGCAACCATTGCATACCAAGCACAACTTCATTGTCCTTCAAATCAAGTCTGTAAAAGTCATCACAAAGAGTGTACTCACCAAAGATAATGCTAAGATTACTTACTTTCTTCTTGCAAAGAATAGTAAGTCCATCTGTTATAGTCACATCAAACCCCTCAAAATCTTCACAATGTAAACCTCTTTTCTTTACCAAACCATCGTCAATGTAGTTATGTGTAGCTCCACTATCAAATAGTGCCAAAACCTTGCAACCAAATAATTTTCCTTCGAAGAAAAATGGATTGTACCTTGGAGCACCTGAAAGATAAGAGATTCTAGAACCTTTGTTACCTTCATTTACTAGTTCTAGTGTTGGTCGTTCATGATCATGCTCTTTAGTCTCATCATGAGGTTGTCCCTCACACTCCATAACTGATATGTTTTCCTTTACTAGCAAACTCCAAGGTGTGGTATGCAAGATAAGCCAACAATTATCAAAATGCAAGATCTTCTTAGTAAGAAACCACCTAGTTCCCCTAATCAACTCTCTCAAGCAAAATGCTTCATATGTCCTTAGCAATTGTCCTTCCATTGGAGATGATGCATGACTAACCATAATGAAACCAATAATGTTCCATTCCACATGAATGGATATAACACTTGTGGTTGATCCATCAAGTGTGTGACCAATATCATCATCTTTTTGAGCTTTCAAGGGCCTCTCCAAAAAAGTAAAGTCACAAACTTCAAGATGCCAACTAGACCAACACAACTCAACATGCTCTTCTTGTGGGCTTATCTCAAGAAACTCTTCCCTTGTGTATTCAACATCCACACATTCTTCCTTTGAAAGAAATAAGGATCTAATGTGTGATTCTCTGTCTTCTTGTATTATCTATTAGATTGCAACTTTCCTTAACCACTTGTAAGTGTTGTCTTGCTTGGGCAGCAAGCATCTTGGCCTTGTTAGCTCTTATAGACCACCCATCACACAACGATTGTGTCCTTTTAACATCTTCCACAGTATGGTGAACAAAATTAGGACCTTTGTGGCTTGAATCCCCAACATATATCTCATGTGTAACATTCTCACCTTGAGTACTAACATAGGAAGATTCAAAAACATTATTACCTTCATGTGAAATGGATGCTACCTCATGATTATAACTGTAGTTGCAAAAGTCAGAATAGGTGTCATACCTAGGTATCATGTTTACAACATTTCTAAAGGGCTGGTCCATGACTGTAATCTCTTCCACTTTGTGAACACAATGACGACTTAATGGTGCAATAGGTGACTCCTCATGAACCAAAGTTTTAACTTCTTTAGGATTCTCACATAATGATTGATTTTTGCAACAATCACGATCACTAGTAGGCTATAGATCACAAGCGACTCCTTTCTCTTTCCCTGTTCTTGCACATTTAGCTCTTCATTTTCTCCAATGCTCTCTTTGCTATCTTTTGATTTCTCTTCCTTTCTTTGCTATTGATATGGACTTGTAAACATCAAGTCAACTTCATCTTCATCCAGTATACCCAAAAATTGTGTGAATGATAACATATCTTGTATCTTTTGAGGAAGAGAGCGATACTAGTCATAGCTGGCCATGATGGCTTTATTTGTTGACAAGACATGAGAACTCTTAGTTGTTCTTGTAGATGGAGATGAACCATTACAGTACCTAATTTTCCTTGAAAGTAAATCTGCTAAATGTTGCATTTTCTAAAGGATCTTATATTGTGTTTGTTCAAACTCTTCCCATGCCTATTTATTGTTAAACAACCCTGCCATGAGGACCTACCTCACCGTCCAAACTAAAAACCAATTCCAAACTGAAGTATACACAACTTGATTTCACCCAACAAGCTGGAAGGATCCAAGCTCTGATACCACTAAAAGGTTCCCAACCCAAATCTGATCCAATTTTTTGAGTTTGATTTTTGATTTGACTTTGACCAACGAATAGGGGATTTTTTTGTTTGTTTTTGCTGTTTTATGAGTTTTTTGTGATTTTGGTGGTTTTCTATTTTTTTTGAGGTTTTGTGCTTGATAAGAGTGAAAAAGAAATAGATTCTAAGGAACATAAATTCCTGAAATAAAATTACAAATTCTGACTTTCCTAGGACAACAAATTTAATTTTCAGAATTAAGGAAATTGAACCACCGATTACATAAAATTTGCATACCCGAAAGCCAACGCTCAATTTATTGAATATCTAAATTGCTGGAAGCACAACATGTACAAAAAGATCTAATATAAAATTTGATCTGCTCCTTAGTGGTTTGAAAACCTAATATCCAACTAGGGTTTGACTGAAAATGACTCCCAAATCATATGACTATCTGGCGAATGCATTGAAATGGTGATATCTACTGATAAGAAGTCCCAATCTATAATAATCTTCTAATAACTCACTGTTGCAATCAATTCTAAATGCAGTT
>VDFB02058242.1:739645793-739678136 GCA_007258455.2 Sequoia sempervirens | reverse complement strand
AAAATACAATCCCCTCTTCCTCATGCATTAGGTATATCCAAAACCTATTCCTTACTCTCCCTTGCATCAATATTTTAAAAGTGTAATCCCTATTGTTCCACCACTCCTCCCTCTTGGACCCATATAATTTTGATTCCATTTACATTCTAACATCATTGCATCACATTCCTTGAATCCCCAGCATAGAAAATGAAAACCCATTTGAATGACATCCCAACTCCCAATTCCCTATTTCCTCACATACTCTCTTTGGCACACATTTCTCTAAATCCTTGCATTTAGGAATACCTTTTGTGCACCCCCATTATTCAAAAAATGATCCTAATTAACCATGCCTCATGTTCAAGGATGCCATTAATAGGCCCATTTGAATGCAATAAATTGGAGAAAAAAATTCAAATACCTATATATGTGTGGGCCCCACACTGGGCCTTCCATCTCTATTTAAGTAAGGAAATTTCATCATTCTAGATCTTTTTCCATTTCAAATAAAATCCAATTTTACAAACTTGAGAACTTTTGTTCACCTATCAGATCTAAGAACAAAAAAATAGGGTTCTAGAGGTTAGTGGATGAAACTCCATTGGTCTCCTAGAGATTTGAGGATGAAAACTTTCCAGTTTCTTTAGGGAAAATTTAATACAAGGTTGCATTTGTACTTCAAGTTGGACAATTTCAACATTTCATATATTATGGAATTTGACTTTATCAACTATAATTACTTTTAGTTTATAAGCTTTTACAACCCTTTTAATAGATTCATCAATGTTTGCATATCCCTATTAGTTCAATGGATGGACATGCTTCATTATAAAGAATTCAATATTGGCACATGCTATGTATGTTTTAATTTATATATATGTTTGAGGAACACCAAAATGTTTGTCAAATTCTCCATCACTTGGGATTATTTCCTTTCATTACTATACCATGTAAATATGTTGTATCCAAATCAATACCAATAACATTACTACTAGCTACCGTAAAGCTAATAAAGTTAAAATTGCTCTCTCCTTGCCCATGTTTATAACAACATAGACTTGATATTTGAAAAATTTATATTTTGAGAGGCCTAAAGGATGACATATAAGATAGAATCCTTTGAACTAGAGCTCCTAGTAAGTTGGTTGCATGCCCACCAAGAGATTTTCTACTATCTTTTCAACATTCATGCTTCAAAATTACCAAAGCTTAAGTTTTATTTCAAACTATTTTTTGCAACATGGTGGGATTGTTAACTGTTTGCATGTTTTAAAACTTCATTGGGTTTGTAGAGATTAGAAGCACTTTTTTAGCTATTGCATACCTATGTTAATATCCCAAATCCATGTACATGTTTTATGTTATTCAAACCTTTGTGACTAAATGGACAATATAAAAACTCATCATTTTATACGGCTTGGGACTTCAAAAAAATTGTGTACATTTGTTCAAAATCCTATCATATTATCACTAATAAACTTTTAGGAATCTCATACCTATTTGTAAACACTACTTAATTTCACAAAAACTCCACATCTCTACCATGGTGAAATATCAATTTAATTTTTTGATTTTTTTATTGTAATGCTTCTAAAGAAGTATGTGGGTTCCAATTTATCCTAATAAGTTTTAAATCCATTCAAAATCATATTGGGAAACACCCTTTAAAAAATAGTAATATAATGTTTTTAAAAGAATTTATTAAAACTATAACTTTTCAAGTGCATTTTTTGACCATGCAAACTTTCCAATTTTCATCTCACACTCATAAAAATTGTGGTACTTTAACCAAGATTGATCTTTTCAAATATAATTTTAAAAGTAAACTTCCCTCCTTTTAAATTTATTTAGGCTATTTAACTTGCAAAGGGAAATTTTACATGTATCTATATATGAGTTTCATTTTTGCACTGGCGATGTTATTTTACACTTCTAAATTTGTCATACAAATGTGAATTCATGCCACCACCTTATTTATGTATTGTTGATCTCTTTTTGATGTGCAAGTAATCAAAATTCATGTGATATGACATGACGACACATCTAGTGCAACACTTCTACAACTTTCATAATGATCTTTGCTTTGTGATTATTATTAGCATTCAAGTAGAACACATATTGCCAATCTCTTTACACCTCAATAGACATTTCTAAAAACTTCATGATGTTTCAAAATAGTTGAATTTGATTCCAAATCACTTATGATTAAGATCAACAATAAAATGATTTTTTACACTATCAAATTTAAAAAATATAAAATCTTTTAAAATGACAAACAAGGACACAACTTTTGGCTTTATAAGTACAAAACATACTGTCAATTGCTTTACACCTCAATAGACATTTCTAAAAACTTTGTAATGCTTCAAAATAGTTGAATTTAATTCCAAATCATTTATGACTAAGATCAACGATTGATTTTCTTTTACTCTATCAAACTTTAAAAAATAAAGAATCTTTAAAGATGACAAACAAGGACATAACTTTTGAGAAAATAATTTAAGTGATATATACCAACTTTAGAAAAAGTTCATAATTACCATTGTAAAAGTTAAAGATACCCAACACTCATCATATCACAATCTAAATTTAAAAAGGACAAAAAAAACAGATTTCTATATAATCAAGGCATTTCTATTGAAAAAACCTTTGACGAGACATATATGTTTTTTAGTAGATAAGCCAAAAAAGAAGGTCCTAATCCATTACCTAAAGAGAGTTCATGATGGGACCTAAATATTTTGATTAGATAAGTTGGAAAAAGGGTCCCAATAAAGATCTCAATCCATTACACAAACAGAGAGTTATAAGATGGAACGTAATTGTTTTGTAACAGATAACTTGGGTAATGGGACCAACTTTTCTGATTATAACTGACATTCCGAGATCAGATTCTCTGCACCTAATTGTATATCTGGGTTAAGGAATTATATCATACCTTTCTCAATCACAATCACAAAACGTGTGAGATCTGTTACGTTGTATATTAATTGAAGAAGTTATCAGACAATACCCCACCATATCTACAAATAATCAAAGGATGGTTGGAAAATGGACAAACAGAGACTGTAGAAGCCACAAATCCCTGTCTGCTCTCTTTTGTTTTATTAAAGGTGAGCAGAACATTGAAGGATATGGGAGCCATTTAGTCAACAAAAAATCTCATCTTGTTCATCAGTCGATTCTCCAAACTTATCATTTAATGATGATTGGTGATACGCATGGTTCAAATCCAGCTAGCAACAGACTGATTTCATTTGGTTTCCAGTGAGGATATTGTCTGTCAACAAAAGTGATGGGGGACAATGCTGTCTATTCTCGTACAGTTTAAGTTTTAGGCAGATCAGTCAAGAGAAGTAACAAGGAAACATTTTGTTTTTTAATGGTGGGATTGTATATCACATTTTTGTTTATTATAATTGTGAGGGATGTGGATTTTGGTGAATGGCAAAATTGAGGAATATGTCATTGTTCTTCTCAATTGTGTTTAATATTTAATTATTAAGATTTTTAAAAGATGTTTTTTATATTTGTATATATAGTGTATTGTTTTTTATTAAGTCAAAGGGGTTGAAGGGCCCAATCCTTTACAAACAATGTCGCAAGAGCAAAGAACGGGTTCAAAGAGGAAAATAATCACAAAATACACTAAACAACATGATATTATCAGCATATCAGACAGTTAGTTGAGAAACAACATACCCATGGTGGAATGGGAGCACAAACACTCCAATAGACATAGAGATGGTGTTGAAAGAACCAAGAACCCTCTATAATACACGCACACAAACACACATATATACATGTATACATATACATATACATACATATATACATACAAGTAATAATGTATTATATTGTTATCATTTAATTGTAATGATGCAGGCCATTTAAGCCCAGCTATTTATGTATTATTAAGGCATATATAATGGTGAAAAATGTATTTTAAATTTATTTCTTCATTTAGCTTTATATCTAATTTGAGGTGATGCCTTAATGCATTTATATAGCTACAAATGACACTTTTTTTGTGCATAGTTGGGCCCACGTACTTAGCCTTGCTTGCACTTAGCTTTATGCTTATTGCTTATTTCTATGTTTATGTGTGCACACAATCCAAGTCAAATTAGCTTATTTGTTTGATTTTGATCATTAATCCAATCATATCAAACATAGATTCAAATTTACTATCTAACCAAAGTCATGTTTGTGGATGCATAGTCATCCTTATAACCACAATCTTGTTCCTTTTAATTGTCTTAACCTATAATTTACATTTTAGCATACTTCCAAGTATAACAAAGTTATATTTTTATCCTTATTTATCTAAGTTTTTTTATCTTTATTGTTGTATCGTTATACGCTTAAGGTTAGGGTTGTATATAGTGAAACCTATTTTTCTTACCCTCCAACCGCAGCTTTATATTGCACCATGGACCCTTTTAGGGTTTCTTCCTTAGCTACATTACATGCATGCATCTTATATTTTGACAAATTTTTATCTTTCATTAACCAACAACCTTCTATCTTTGACCCTTTTATAGAAATAGGAGTGTATTTTCTATGTAGAGTTTATTTTATCATGTTTAATTATTTCCTTCTTTCATACAATTGATTAGTGATCGTGTATGCTTATTAAATGCACTTGTGACATTTGTGTATGAACCTAATGATGATCATATATGAATTGTGATATGATAAACATTCTTCTAGTATGGATTTATCATATGAGTTACCTAAGCATGCCATAACTATATTTAGTAATGATGCATCTTTTTTATGCTATGATAGTAATGAGTCCCTAGATGTTTGTGACTTAGATGAGCTACCTAAATTTGTACATAACAATCCTTATAATGGTGTTGAATTTAATAATATACATGCATTACATGCTCTTTCTTCACATGATTTCTCATGCTTTGATGATGATATATAAGTCAATCATGTTTGATGTGTTGATACTATATTGTCTTTACATGATGGTACTATAGATATTTGTAAAGAAGAATTGAATGATAATTATGAGGGTTGTAGATATGGGTCATTGTATGTCAACAAAATCTATCTTGTTAAAAATATTTCTTGGTTTGTTTTTTGGTAATTCCAACTAATTCCTGAAACTATCTAAAGAATTAGCCATATCTTATGCTCAAATGTTTCAAGAGGTTGGCCAATGAGTAGGAGAAGGATTGAATAATTTTCTCCTTTGCACTGTCGGCTTTGCAAAACCTAGGAGGGTATTCATGTGCCATACCTAATGGGATTTCAAACAATTCATATAGGATATTGCTTTGAAATAGATATGTTCTCTCAATATTAACAAGAATTATAATACAAAAGGCTTAATGGCCTAGATTCTTGGAGGTTTTATTCATTCTGGATCTGAGAACATGAAAATAATATTATGAAATAACTTAGAACATTAAGGGAGATTGATTTTCAATTTTGGTGACCATGGAAAAATAACCAGAACATACATTCAAACTAGTGCCTTACACCTAGGCAACAGAGTCAAAGAAAATGCAATTAAACCTTGAATAAGATATTTTAACCTAATCCTATAAAAGCTTGATACCAATGCCTTGCAATCATATTACTCAAATTTTACAATCAATTCTTCTTAATAATATCTGTATACATTCAAACCCATCAATATTCCTTAGACAATAATTTAATCTATTACTTGAATAGAAGTTATAAAAGAAGCACTCAATTGCAAAAAAATTACAAAGATGATCATAAATTATCCTTGATCAATTTATGCATAAGTGATAAATAAGTATACAATTCAAGAGACAATTTATTGTGAAATTGTCACAATAAATTCATGTACAGATCTATTATAGTATACAAAATTAGCAATTACATTCTTAGTTCTTCCCTAGAAAACCTAGATTGGACTTATATAGGCTTGAATTTAGACTCTTTTGCTCACAAAATTCCAAGATATTCCTCCAAATGGCCTTGAATTCCCTTTTATTAAATCAAGCGAGCAACAAGCTTTAGTGTGTAGATAGATGCCATATTTTCATTTGACAACCATGTCCTAGGATCCGACAAAAACAAGACAACTATTTTGCAAAAGATAAAAATAACCTTCAACTAGAAGAAAAAATAGTTGTCAAATCTCTCGAAGGAGATATTTTTGATTCTTCAATGATGAAGCGTCATGGAGAAGATGAATGATGAACTAGCTAGGCCTCTCCATCAATAATGAACATATATTCCTTCAAGAAACCACCAAGATTGATGTTGAGTGGGTCACAAAAGCACAAAAAGGTGCCAAAACTGTAGGGATGTATGTAGATAGTTGGGAGTCTTGAATGACATGTCATTATATGAGCTGGAAACTCTTATTTAACTATGATGACAAGGTAGAAACTTAAGTACTTGATAGCTTGTAATTTTCATCCCATTTTTTGTATTCCCTTTCTAATGACCATTATAATTCAAGTATTTGGTTAACATGGCACACATATTCCAAAAATATTACATCCAAGATTGCACTAGATTCCTTACAAAAAGCTTCCAAACCATGCTATGTAGCAATTAACGTATCTATAGAAGTATTGGGTAGATTGATGCCAACCCTACTACCATCGCAGATGAAGAGTGAGGGAATGGGAGCCAATGCTCTAAAACTTGCTTTCTATTCATCATAAGTTTTAATCTCCCCACTCTTATTCAAAATACTATACACAATATTTATTTCAATGTTTTCAAAATGTTTGAATTTGGTCCTTATGTGTAGTACCAATTTAGCCATGAATGCATTTACTTCTCCCACTAATTTTGTTGTTCCATGTGGGTAAAATTTTGCTAGGTGCATCATTTTAAAACCTTGATCCTCTATATATTCCTTCTAAAATTAAAATTCTAGGGACCCATTTATTTATGATTCTTGTCAGTTGATCTCGATTTTTAGCTACTCTAGCATAAGTATCTTTTAGGTTTGAGTAAGCAATGTGGGATTCTTCCAATTTCCCCAAAATTTTGGATATGCCATAAAACATTTGATATAACATGGCTTATTTCATCATGCTGAATATTTTAAGAGTTCTTTACTTACTCTTCCAACTCTTTAACCTTCTCGATTAGTTCCTCATTCTCCTTTATCAGACTATTTGCAATCCCTGTCGATGAATAACATGTTGCCTATGTATCATTTGGAGGAGGTGTTGCCTAAGTTTCTTTCATCTTTAGTTTATTATACTCAATAGTGAGTGTCACATGACCCTTCAATAATTTATCATACTTACTTTTCAACTTCCTTGTTGTTTATTCATTGAACTTGGTAGTGTCTACTACGAATGAGGTAGCTTATGGGGAAAAAGTACTTTATACTCTTTTTATTATTAAACCCCCTCTTATATCCTATGTTGCCTCTACAACCTGAGGCTTATTAGTATTTGGTGAAAGGGCCCATATTTCCAAGGTCTCCTATTTAGGTTTGAACCCTTACTTGAAATATGTTAGCTCTCCTTGCTCCTTTGAAGATAATATCTCTTCATCTTTCCTTCTTATTGTGTCAAGGGCTATTGGCGATGCAATATCATACTCAAGGAGCAATAGCAACCCACTTTCTCTTACTACTCATCTCCCCTCTTTAGGAGCAATATTCCTTACATCAAAATTCATTTCAATTAGGAATTTCTTTGCGTCCTCTTCATATTGTAAGGGGGTGCACTTCTACCTTTGGATTATTTAGTTTCTCATGAAACTCTTCCCTCCTTGACCTTATGACAAAGTCCTTGAATTCCTTTGATTTCACAAATTCATCATTAGAGATTATTTTTTTCCATTCCATTGCTCTCATGTCATTGGCTTCATCCCTTCCCATTTTTTTATTTATGCCTAATCTACTTTGAGACATCCTAAAAACATTATTTTCTAGAGGGAGAAGGAATTTTTTGATTTACCTCCTCTACAGTTACCTCAATTTCCTATTCCTCATCTAGGCCAAGGCGATAGTCAACCAAAGATGGCTGCTCAATTCTTCTCTTCTTCTGAGGTTGTTCCCTTGGAGGGGAATATGCAATAGGTATATGTGGGGGAGAGAGTGGCATATGGGGATGAGATGCTAGTGTTGTATGTTGTTCATTCTAGGGGAAAAACTCTCTTATTATAGGTCCCTTGGAAGTCTTGACAAAAGAATAGACAAAAGGATCTACCTTGGGCTAGTATGTAGGCCTTTCCTCCAAAATTGGGGCCTTCCCAATTATTCTATCAATATTTTTGAGGATCATTTGGATCTTAGCAATTGGATCTCTTATCTCAGAATAGGCCCCTTGGTAATCTATGTTCTTCTTGATTTTTACATCCTCTACCTTTTTGAAGGCAACCCATTTTATCTTCCTATCATTGACCTCCTTGTCATCTGTACAATTCATTAGGAAATCCTCACCAAAGTGGAGTTGGTGATTGAATTTTGACCTCTTTATGATCATTATGATGTGATTAACAAAATCCTCAGGATCAAATGACCTTGAGAATTCTTGAGCCATTTTATAGGCCTCCAGCATTGGGTAAATCAATTCAAGGCCTTCCCTAGTTACTGTAAAATGAGAGAAGATTGTTAAAAAGGGAAGAAATAACCTTTATTCTTACCCTTTAGGTTATCATTACTAGACTCACTCAATTTCCAAATCACATCCAAGAATGCTAACCTGCTAGGTACACACTTTGGCAATATGTCGGGTCCCACTAAACACCCATATACTCTCATTACAGTGGAGTCATTATGGAGATACCAATCTCCCCAGTTGTGTTATATTACCAATTCAAGTACTCTATCCTTTGGCCTTAGGAAATCCAAAAATTCCTTTTGTAATTTGTTTCTCTAACCCCAAAGTGTGAGAGTAGTTTCTTAACAAATTTATTTTCAAAAATCACATAACTTGATGCATCACAATGCATGTCCGATATATAGGTCCAACATTAGACTAGAAGAGGAATTCCCTTGTCATATTCCATGTGGACCTCCAGGGCCTTATCCCACCTTGTCCTTCCTCCATGCAAGAGCATGTAGCATAAGAGAGAGTACCACTTGAAATTTATTACTTTGTTATTCTTCTTGATCTCTATTAGTTGATTGTGGATGTCATTTGTAATGAACTTGGCAAAGTCAACCTTAATATTCACCATTAGGTTCTGAATGTCAACAACCATATACATGAAGTGCACTGATATCCTAGTCTAGGCACCCCCCCAAAAAAAAAACTTGGCATAGTGCACAATATCTCCTAATGAAGTAGTCTTCAAATGTATCCAAGTTGAAGCGCTCCACTTCATTAGTAGGGATTCTTATAGACCTTATTTCAAAGCCTTTATGTCTATGTCTTGGAATCCAATGTATAGGATGTAGTTGTTTCTATATTTTTGGTACTTCTACTTGAATAGGTCAAGATATATGACTTTATTGGTTGCTAATTTCAAGCCAAAGACCTCAAAAATGGAAGCTTTGTCAATTTGAATCAGTTCTCTTCTATTAGCTTCCCTAACAATCTTGACATTTTAATCATAGTGTTTTGTAGTTTTCCTAACCAACTCCACATCCATGAATATATTAGGGACAACTAAATTCCCTAATTCATATATCCCAATACTAGAAATGGGGACCTTGGAAGCCCTTTTCCCATACCAATGCATAAATAGGTTCCACCTAGTCAGAGGAAGCTCAACATCTCTATATTCTCTACATTTTCAATTAGACCTGCTATTGTGCTAGGACCATGGGCATGGATAGCTTTTCTTATAGTGCTAGGTAGTTGTGCAATAAGGTCTCGTCAAAGGGTCTCTTTGAGGAAGAAGGTTGGTCTCTTGATCAACTCATGGTTAAAATTCAAGTCTACACTTAGGAATTCTATGTATGGTTCTAGGTTTTTGATGTTTTCAAATAGTAAACAAGGTAGACAAGATCTAATTAAAAACCCTAGAACTACACATTTGAGGAATTTTACAAACAAAGAATTTACTTATTTTTATCTTTCTAAAAACCATAGGTTAATGTGGAAGCTTTAAATTTTTCTCTCCAAGCTCAATGAATGCAAAGTGAACCAATTTATAGGTCAAATTACATCATTTATAAAAGAATTATTGGAAAAAGTCTAGTAAAAATCCATCATCTCCACCATTACTTCTAGTTCCCACAAGCCAAGTGCCTCCAGTTAACTATTCTCTAGGTTTGAATATGTGTGTTGATCTTTTGATGAAAGGACAAGATCTAATGATTAGGGATGGAATTACCAGTTTGAAAATATTTGAAGTGTATTGATAGATCTCCAACCAATAAATTTAGTCCAAGTAGGATTAATTTACACATTATCAAGAGAGACCATCAAGAAAAGTTCAATCAAATTTTTTTTGATGTCATCAAGAGATCCACGTGTTAGATTTTCATGGTTCTACGACTTGAAAATGAACTTGATGTGAAGAGCTTGCAAAGCTATAGAATTCTCATGAGATCATGCCATGTGTCATCATTCTATTACTCACAATGTTAGCCTTTGAAAGGAAACCTATCAAAAACATTGAGAACACACCATGTGTCCTTTTAGTAAAATTTCACAATTCCACAACTTTCCTTTCCTTTAGTAACATACCCCTTGTGGATTGGAAAAATCCACTAAAATAAAGATATTTGTAAATTTTTTCACAGTTCTACGAACCATTATTTCCTTAATAAAATACTCCATGCAAAAATGTAGAAACGAATATAAAGCGGTGTGAAATATATTAAACGCAAGCTCACTTAAGTATTTTAATTAAACACATGCAAAATATTTTTCTTAAGTGGGTGCTAGGAGATGGATAAAAGGGGTTGGTAGCTTAACATGATGAAGGAATTAATGAGACAACTAAAGGCATCGAGAACCAGGGGAGCAAGTTAATAATGAATTAGAAATAAAGTGTAGGGTGAAGCAAACTAGGTAGAGTTTTTTAGGGTTTTCAAATCTTAATGCTTATATGAAGAAATATTTTTTGTAAACCCTAGTAATTTTGATAAAATTTTGAAGCTCGGGGCATAGAGCAAAACTCAAGAACCATAAAAATGTGAAAATTTGAATACTAGTGGCTCTAGTTGGGGACATTTGTTTTGAAAAAACAAGGTGAGGATTTAGCATCTCTGAGGAAGTAGACCAAAACAAAAAAGACCCTTGGAAGAAACATATCCAAAAACAAAACGAAAGAGAAAACTATACAACAAGATACATATTATACATTTGTGTATGGAAAAGACCTAACTTAAGAAAATAAGGGTTTAAGAATCTATCCATGCACTAGAAGTTCCAAAATTTTACCGTCAAGACTCTGTAGAAAGTAAGATTCTTCACCATGGGTGTTGCTAACTAGATAGGATCCCAACCATAGAGCATCAAATTTTTCATGCTTTCCCTTATCTTAGGAATTAAAATTTCATAAGAGCACAATATCATTTAGTTGATACTTCCTTGTAATTGTTCTTTTGTAAAACAAATGTTTAACCTATTATATTAGTTTGATATTATTTTGTTTTGTTGATCTTCTAGTCTCATCCAACTGAGTGAGTTGGTTCACTCTATTTACCATTGCATCACATATATCATCATCATTCTCCTAAATGAATTTGTAGATAAGAAATAGGTTTATTATATGCATTTTTTCCTCTAATCCATACACCAACTCAAAACGAGATTCAATGGTAGATTTCTTGACAACTACCCTATTAGCCCACAATGCTAATCTAAGTTTTGAGTCCCATGCTCTTTTGTTCTTTTCAATCATTCTCTTCATAATCTTCATCAATATTTTCTTGCTTGAATTTGCTTGAACACTGCCCTAGGGATGGTAGGTAGATGAGTAAGAGATGGTGATTCCATATTGTTGGTAGAATGTTGTAAACTCCTTAGACCTGAAGCACATTGCATTGCCAGATATTAACCTAATTGGCACTCCAAATATGGTAATAATGTTGTTAATCAAAAAACTAGTCACAACTTTATTGGTGGCCTTTTTAGTGGGGATATCTTCTATCCATTTAGTGAAGTAATTAGTGGCTACCAAAATTCATCTATGTCCACCACTAGACTTAGTTATTTCCCTAATGAATTCAATTCCCCACTATTGGAATGAGGCTTCTCTAGTCATTGGTCTCAATGGAAGGTTCCTGAAAATTTTCAACTTCCATGAGATTCTCTGATAGGCATCACAATTTATGACCATATTTTGTGCATCTACAAAAACTAAAGGCCACCAATAACCAAATCTCAAGATCTTGTGTGTTGTTGTTTTTCCATAAAGTGACCTCCATAGAATCCACTATGCATCTCATCTAAAATTTTGGTAGCTTGATCTTCATTGATATTCTTGAGTAGAACTCCATCTTTGTTTCTCCACCACAAATTTCTCTAGATCATCACATATATGATTGCATGCAACTTAAATGCTCTCTTTTGGTTGTCATTCATATCATCTAGATAGGAAATTTTATGTAAGTAATAGATGTTGTCCCTATACCAAGAAGAAGACTACATATCACATCCAAAAGGCACCAAACTTGTCTCTACACTATTGACCTAGTTAGCTTTCAGATTTGACTCAGCCATGAGTTTAGCCAACCCTTGTCCCATGATAAGTTTTGTTATTTGGATGTCAATATTAAATTATTGGATCTTATTGGTTCATCTACATCTTCTTCCTATTACTTCTTGTTGTGTGAAAATATCTTTTACAGAAGTATTGGGAACATGTGCAACATTGGTAGCTCCAACCAAATATGTCCTAAAACTATTGATTGCTTTAACCAATGCATAGGCTCTTGTTTTTGTTAGAAAATAATGATATACTGAGAGGGGGGTGAATTAGTATATCCCATGATTTTATTCAATTCAAATTTTCCAATCAAAACATCTTACTACCTTAGATAAAATATCAAATGCAATTTAAAGGCACAATCACACAGCCATAACACTAGGTTTACGTGGAAAACCCTAGAGGGAAAAACCATGGTGAGCAAGTTGCTTGGATCTACTATCTAAATCCAGCCTCACAAATGAAAAATAGAATTTACAAGTTCTATGGCTTCAACCAAAGGAATTTCACAACTCCCTGCAAACAACAAAACTTTTAGAAATGAGGCTACAACCTCTGTACACAATACTTGATATAATTTTTTGATCAATCACCACCGCAACACTCTTCTACCTTTAGCTCACTAATTCTAGCACTTTACTTAATAACCTATGTTTCCGCCAGCTCACTACTTTTGACACTCTTCTTCACTTCCCACAATTTTTTTTTCCTTCGGCTCACTTCCTTCAATATGCTTCCTTAATTCTTCACATACACACTCACTCTTTGTTGCCTTCAACTCACTTCTTTCAACATGTTACACACATCACACTACCTTTGACTCACTAACTTCAACACATTTCACACATTACAGATTGAAATGTTGCAGTTTGCTTGTCATTGATTCCAAAAGTTCATTGGAGTATATTGCAGTCTAGTTGTTTCGTTACTAAATTCTCTAAGAAATGCTCCACATTTCTTCGTTGATGATTTTTTTCTCCTACAGTTAGGAGGTTAGCTTCATGGTGTGTCAAGGCATGTGTGATCCAAGTCTCAATTCCTTTGGGTTAACAAAAAGGTGGTTTTAAGAGTGACAAATTCAAGTCTATGTTGACTCTATGAGGATGTTCTCAAAAGTTTAAAGGTTGGCTCTACATTTCTCTACATTTGAATAATTTGTCTTGTGACTCAAAAGTTCATGGAAATGTGAAGGTGTTATATCCAAATTTTCATTTCAATATTACTTTCATAGAGAAAGTTAGAGATGATAGAGTGTTGTCTAGTGACTAGTTTCAATAAATAATAATAATATTATTTTATAGTCCACAATTCCAGGCGATCTATTTTTGGGTTTACAGATGGCTTGCAGTATATGGGACTCCTCATACTCCTGATATGAGGGAGGCACCTAACTCATGCTCCACAATACAAGGTGTACATACCTTACCCCCTGCAGGATTTGAACTTGTGACCTCTCTTTCAAGAGTACAATGTTAATTGGCTTGCGCTAGCTTGTTGCTGCATGCAATTGTGAAATGGATGTATGAGAGTGCTCTTGAATATCAGGTGATGTCTAATGCTGCTCCACAAAGTGTCTTCTCATTTCTCCAGTATAGGTTGTAGTCCATAATGAAGTTTTTGTTGGATTATGCTTTTGTTGTGGCTGACTAGGGTATGTTGATGATGTTCACCACTAGTTCATGTGTGAGCAAAGCTTATGGATTTTTTGAAGGTGTTGTATGGGTCATGTTGACTCATCTAGGAGAAGTGTAAGTAATGCTTTATCATTCATGTGTACCGCTAATGATGTGAAGATTGACATGTTACAAGTTTCATGCTTTCTTGCTTATGGCTAACCTATTTTGTATTTGTGAACTGTGCAGATGATGTTCATAGAAGATCAAAGGTTTTAAGATAGTTTGGGACTAGGTTAAGCATGTGTTGGAATCTACAAGTCATGTTCATCTTCCTAGTGTTGTGTGTAGTCTTTTGGGTCTTGTCCTTTACATGTTTCATGTTGATTGTTTTATCCTTGTTCAAATTGGAAATGTAATATTTTATTGTTATAGGTTGACATGTAATGAAACCAATGTAATATCATGTATAAATTGTAAACCTAGTTGATCTAGGGTGAAGTATGAGTGATGCATTATGAAAATTGGGTAAGTGACTAAAAGAGAAAGAGTAGAAATGGTAGATCATGTATGGTTTCATCTTGATTATATCTCTATGACAGAAGGAAAGTGAAGAAGTGTGCTTAATTGTTTGTTGGAGGTAGTGATCCAAGGGAAATACTTCCTGATTGTTACAAGTAGCAAGTTAGTAAGTAGCTAAGAAGACATTTGAAGAAGTGATAGAGCAGAAATGCAATCATCCAAAGGTGTGAGCTTAATTGTTAGTTTTATATAGTGGAAGGACTGTCATAATATAATCATTCCTAAGTGTGTGCTTAGATTAAGTATTTGTAGCTTCCTTGGGTTATAGCACTAAAACAAAGTTGTATAAATAGGGAGTTGTAGCTTCCTGGGTTGTAGCCCTAAATGAAAGTTGTAACTGTTATTTATCTCGAGATGATTCAAAGGTATTAGGAGTCATTTAGATTTAGTTCAAAATTATTACCTAAAGTTTAGAAATGCAACAAGGTGGTGAAACACTAAAAATTTCATTGTACAATAGTTTTCATGGCATGCTAGTACCTTGTGTTGATTTTTACACATCACACTAGTTTCCAAATAATTATTATTTCTAAATTATCCACATTCTAGGGGACAACAAGGTTAGTGCAATAAAAGAGTATTTTTCACAAAAAGGATGATGGAAGGACATGACCTTGGCAACATGGGTGGAAAATTCTAATGCAAGGAATGAATGATCCTAAAAATATGATAATAAATGCATGCACCAATATGGGTCCAAAATGTAATGTGAAATTAAAAAGATAGACAATTCTCTATGTTGCACTATCTAATTGTCAAAATATACTTCAAGGAAGTTATGAATGAAGTTCATGGGTGTATTTACCATAATGATACTAAAACTAGGGGTATTCTTTAGATCAAATAGCATTACCATACACATATAAGATCCCCATTCTATTGCATATAGGGTCATTGGTTGATCTTCTTCTAATATCTTCAATTGATAGTATCATAAAAATATATTTGTGAATGAGTACATTTTTCTATTGGAAACACTCTCTAGAAATTATTCTATAAAATTAGTTGGGAAGGGGTCATAGGTACAAGCTTTATCAAGCTCTCTAAAGTTAGCACATCCACATTTATTCAATGGTTCAGTGCAAGATCATGGAGGTCCAAACCAGGCCCTTAAGTGGCAATAAAAGTTCAGAAAAACATAGTTAGGCAACTTGACATACAAATTTGAATAGGTTATTAACATAATTTGAAAAATATGTGAGAACAAAATTTGTAGCAAATTGAATGTAGTTTCTAGATACTAGTCATTTTTTGGAAAAAAAGTAAATATATTTGGTGAAAATTTTAAATTTGAACGTAGTAGTACTAAATTTTTAGGAAAAAAGTAAAAATCAAGTGTATATCTGACCAACCTAAGCACAAGCAAAAATAATATTTTTTTTTAAACTTTCAATATAAGTAGGGGACACATGCCCGAATGTTCCATTTTTTTTTTGTAATTTTTTTGTAAGTAAATAATTAGCCATAAATTTTTATTAGAACTTTTTAAAAATATTAAAACTTATTTTTTTGACCACCATATCTTGGTCAAAAATTTATGAAATTCAAAATTTTAATTTTCATACTATAGTATGGGAAGCATAGAATGTGCCACATCTTTTAGATTCAAAAAATGTGAAATCATTTGAGAATTATAGATTTTTTTAATCAGCCTATCAATCAGAACTTTAGCCATAATGCATGTAGAAAATCAATAATAATTATCTATTAAATTCAAAATAAGACATATTATATTGGTGGAAAGTTGACAATTTTCTCAATAAACCCTTTTTGTTTCATCAAATTTGGATGAAAAAAAAAGTCATCAGCCACTTTTTGTCATATCGTCATTTTTTGGACCCCCGTGATCTTGCACTCGGCCCAATTTTTTTTTATTATTATCATAGGGATTCATTCTATATTTTTCACTAGTTTTATGATTCCTCTAGCCAATATATTGTCTATTTTATTTTTGTACTTTTAATTTGAGATTTGGATTGAGATAATAAGATAATTACTTTTACAATTTGGTATAATATTTTTAGATAAATTTTTATTATCCTAGATTATTGTTTTATGACTTTTAATTATGTTAAAATTCTTGGTAGTGGGTTTTCATAATTTTTTATTATCACCATATTTTTTAATACTTATTCTTCTCCCCAATAGTATGAAATTTTAGCCAATTTTATTTCACATTCCTTGGCTACATTCTCTTCCTTTTGTTTTCACTAGTTGGAAAAAGTATTGGCATCTATCTTTAATTTTATCCACTATTTCCCTTTCATGTTCCCCTATTTATACATCTAGATTCTTAAGATCATCTTCTTCACTGAAAGGATATTTATTTTCTTTCTTCATTGGTTAACACGTTCTTTGTGGCATTAATATTATCTATTGTATCCATTCAATCCTTTATATAAAATTTTATCTTTTCGAGTTACTACATATATATTTTTCTTACCAAAATCCCTTCTTAACAAATATTCTAATTGTTAGGATTAGGTGTTGTACACTTTGCATAACAAGGGGATATTTTTTGGCTAATGTGGACAAGAAGTTGTGGTGCATCTAGGAGATGTGTTTAGCCAAATTAAATATTTATTTGGGGCCTCTTGTAAAGTTGTATGTAACATTGGGTTAGATACTTTATATGAGTTAAACATGGGAAAATATTTAATTTTTGAAATAAAAAAGTAAATGTGGGGTCAATGGTTTTGCGGACTTATGGTTTTATCTTACCACTTGGTTGCATTTGTGTGAGATTATGTCTATAAAAGTAGGCACATGGTTAGTGGTTTAAGATTGGCTAGTTTGGGTTTTGGCTTGGTTGTCATTGTATTGAGTCTTCTTTTGAGGATTTCATATGTGAAGTGTGGCATGAATTCTTAGACACATGGAGGATGCATTGGAGAGGCTTGATATTTTAGAGGTGTTCATGGAGGCTCTAACAAAAGTGGAGAGTTCACCTCTAAATAGTTTAATAGTTTTTGTGAGAATCATGGAATAAAGAGGAATTTATTTGCCCCTAGGACTACTCAATAGAATGGAGTGGTTGAAAGAAAGAATAGGACTATTCGAGAAGCTCCAAGAATAATGATGAAAGAGGAAAACCTACTAAGAGTCTACTAGAGAGAAGCAATTCACACTTTCATATACATACTTAATAGAGTTCAAGCAATAGAAAATAGTGCAAAGACTCCCTATGAGTTATGGTATGGAAGGATCCCTACAGTCAAATACTTCAGTGTTTGAAAGAAAATGTTATATCCAAAGAGATGAAGAGAACTTAGGAAATTTTGATACAAGATCTGATGAAGGTATATTTCTTGGATATTCTATAAGAATAAAAGCTTACTGGTGCTACAACAAGAGACTAAAGAAGATTGTTGAGAGTGCAAGTGTCAAAGTGAATGCAGAATTATAGAAGAACTAAGTGGTAATAGATGGTTATGAATTATATGAGTTCTCTTGGAGGGAAAATGACAGAGATGAAGGTAAGAGTAAAGAAGCTCAAATTGAAGAGGAAGAATCTCCAAAAAGGATCCCTAAGACTCCTAAGTATGTGCAAAAGAATCATTCTAAAGATTATATCATTGGTGACAAAAGAAAAGGCGTATTGACAAGAAGAAAATTTGCAATGATAGAAGAATAGGTAAACCTTTATTTACTCTCTAAAGTTGAACCTAAAATAGTGTTTGAAGCATGCAAGGATGAGTATTGGATCAAGGCTATGGAGGAAGAACTAATACAAATTGAGAAGAATCATACTTGGGAACTTGTCCCAAGATCAAAAACAAGAATGTAATTGGAACTAAGTGGGTATTTCAAAACAAACTAAATGAGAATGGAGAAGCTGTGAGAAATAAGGCAAGGCTTGTGTGTAAGTTCTACTCACAAATAGAAGGAATAGATTTTGAGAAGATATTTTCTCTGGTGGAAAGAATGGAAGCTATCAAAAAATTTCTGGCTTTTGTAGCACATACGGAATTCAAGGTTTATCAAATGGATGTGAAGTCTCCTTTCTTGAATGGTGATTTGGAAGAAGTATACATTGAATAATCAGAAGGATTTCAGTAATCAGACAAACTGGATATGGTGTACTAATTGAAGAAGTAACTTTATGGATTGAAGCAAGCTCCTAGAGCTTGGTATGCAAGGTTGGATAGGTACTTGATAAAACAAGGATTCAATAAAGGTGCCACAAATAGTAATGCTTATTTCAAAGTTAAAAAATATCAAATCTTGATTGTAGTTGTGTATGTTGATGATATATTTTTTGGAGGAAATGAAGCTATGTCTAAGAGATTTCTAGAAGTGATGCGGAAAGAGTTTTAGATGTCAATGTTTGGGTAGATGAATTTATTCCTTAGACTACAAATTAATCAAATAAAAAAAGGTGTATTCATTTCACAATCAAAGTATGTCAAGGAAATGTTGAATAAGTTTGGAATGGAAGATTCTAAACTGATATTTAATCATATGGTTATTGGTTGCAAGTTGAGAAAGAATGATGAATCTCCTAAGGCTGATCAAAGAAAGTATAGATCAATGTTAAGGAGGACTGCTATATCTAACTACTAATAGACCAAAAATCATTCATGTATTTTTTCTTATGGTTAGATTTAAAGAAGATCCTAGAGAGTCACATGCTGTAGCAATGAAGAGGATATTCAAATATTTGAAAGGCACTATGGAACATGGTTTATTGTATTCAAAGGATACTAATTTTTCTCTGAGTTCTTATACAAATGCAGATTGGGTAGGTTATGTGGATGATAGGAAAAGTACAAGTGGTGGTGCATTCTTTCTTAGATGCAAATTGGTGTCTTGTGTTGGAAAATGGTTAGTGCTCCCCTCGAGATTCATGACAAGGGACTAACCACCTCCCGTGTGATCCATATCTCTACTGTTTGTATTGGACATTGATAGATCGATATTTTGATGCAACAAAAAATGTGAGCCAACAATTGGTATCAGAACATTGGGTCACAGGTTCGAATCCCCTCATCTAATGCTAAGGGGGATATTGTTGACAGATGGTTAGCCCTCCCCTTGGGATTCATGATAAGGGACTAACCGCCTCATGTACGATCCATTTCTCCACCTTTTTTGTTAGGAACTGATAGACCAATATTTTGACGCAATGAAAAATGTGGGCCAAAATCTTGGCTAAGCAAGAAGTAAGATTTAGTTACCTTATCTACTACAAAAGCATAATACATTGCAACAACATCTTGTTGCATACAAGTGTTGTGGATGAGGCAAACCTTGAAGGATATCAAAGTGGTATATGATGAACCAATTTATATCTTCTGTGACAATACAAGTGCTCTAAAATTTCAAATAATTTGGTAATGCACTCAAGGAGAAAACATATCTCAATTGGGTATCACTTTTTGAGATAGAAGGTTGTAGAGAATGAGGTGAAGCTAGAGTATGTGCCTACAAAGGATCAGGTTACTGATATATTTACTAAGACTCTTCCTAAGGATAATTTTTAGTATCTCCGAGAGAAGTTAGGGGTTATTACCCCTCTTTATTTGAACTAGATGCATATGGTTATCATTATTCCAATGGATCTCAAGATTCATTCTTTGTTTTGGACTGATGTTGGAGACTACCTCTCAGGGAGAGTAGGTAGTGGAATTGTTGGTTGTTACAATCATGAGGAGTAAATACTGGTGCAGGTTGGTGTTTTCTCTTATCAGATATGTTAAAGGATATGTGCAGTGGCTGTTGGTTGGTACAATTTATTGTGTGCTCCTAAGGGGGAGTATGCAAAGTAGTAAAAAGGAAAAGATGTTGCAGAGTAGTGGTGAGCAAGTACATGTATGATTAATGTCAAAGGGGGAGAGTGAGAGAGAGATGTGCCATGCTTATCAATTGATGTCAAAGTGGGAGAGAAAGTAATGTGAAAAAGGAGAGTAGTAAGATAAGGGTGAAAGAAAGTAAAAGTGGAAAAGAGAAAGAGTTGGTATGGAGCTCAGTGTGTTGATGACTAGAGTTATGTTTGTTGTCAAGGTGGTTTTTCACATCATTTGTTGCCATCAATGACAAAGGGGGAGATTGTTACAAGTATGAGTAGTTGGTGCCATCATTGATTCCAATAGGCTTACGTTTGTGTATTCATTGATGTCAATTGGTTCATAATATTGTTAATTTTTGGAAGTCTATCGATGGTTGAAAAGTTGTAATGATACTTTGATTAGTTTCATTATGTTGTCATTAGTAAGTGTTACTAGTGTTAACCTCTAGTGTTGCTTTGATAAGCATGTGTATGGTTAGTTGCTATGTTGGAGTTGGTTTAGAGGTGTTACAGATGATGAGAATGTGTTTGAGGTATTTGGTTTCCAAGTTCTTTTGAGAAAATTTGAATAAAAGAGGAAACAGTGTGTTGTAGAGGTGTTTTGGCATATAGAGTGGTGTTCTGGTTTTGCTCCACATTTTTTGTGTGTTGAAGATCTTCTTGTGTAGTTTGGATATGTTGATCTAAGGTGTTCATAAGTGTTATATCCTGAGTTTCTTGGTCTGGATCATTGTGCAGAGAAAGTTGTGTTCACTAATGTGTGAACTGTGTATTGTAGTACTATTTGGGAGAAATGGTTTTGCTCCACATTTCTCCACAGTTTTTTTGGTCTTCAAATTATGTAAGTATGCTAATAAGGTTCATATCTACCTTTTTTGAATTTTTTTGTGGTTTGGTGCTCCGCAAGTTGATTTCTTGAGTTATAGTGTGTGGAAGGTTAACTAGGTGTACATAATGAGTTTGTTCTTCAGGTGAAAGTTGTTGCAAAAGAATTTGTTGGATTTTAGGGTGTTTGTGAAATATTATAGATTATATTTAAGTGTTTTGTATGGTTTTCAAGTTGTCTTTGGATTAAAGTAAGCATGCACTTAATTTTTTAATGGTGTTTACACAAGTTTGACCAACCTTGGGTGTTTACATTAATTACGGATTTTCTTCAGTGATTGTGGAAGCATGGTGTGACATGTATGAGTGGATTTAGGTCTGAGTTAAGGTGTGATGTGGTCCACCTTCATTCCTTTCCACCACAAGAATTTTTTGGTGCTAACCTAAATTGAATTTGCACAGTTGAGGTACATAGCCAACCTTGGAGAATTTTTTCAAGGTTGAAGAATGTATAAATAAGTGTTGTGTTGGTGGATGATTTGTGGAGTATTAAGTGTAATGTGAATTGCAAAGGTGTGAAGTGCGAATAATTTGCAAAGTGTAGTGTGATAGTTAATGAGTTAGACTATTGGAAGCAGTGAGTAGTGTATGCAACCTAAAATGGTCACCTAGACTTTGGGCCCCATTTATTTAATTTGTCAACATCAACTTTTTGAATCAATGATTGTCACATTTTCAAATCAAATTTCTTAGTCAATTCATAGCTATTTCAAATGTTTCAATTTTCCCTAAGGTTTGAATGCTTCATTAATTTTATTTAATCAAAAGAAATAAATCCCTTTTAATAAATAAAATAATGTTATTTAATTGAAGTTAATATTACTTAAATAAAATGATGTTATTTAATTAAATCTATTTTTAATTAAATAATTTTATTTTATTTTATTAATATTCATTTCTAAATTACATAATCTTATTTTATTTTATTAAAGAGATATTATCATCTTAAATTAAATAAAATAAATGAAATATCCTCTCAAGAATATCCGTGATGAAAAAAAAAGGGAAACAAATCGGTTAAAAGGGAAATAAACTAAAAAGAATTCCAATCAAGATTTGTTTCTATTTTTCTATTTATCACATTGTTTGAATTTGCCTTCAATTCTACTTTTGCCTATAAAATGGGCCCTCTCATTCTCATTTAAAAAAGAATCACGAATTTTTACATCAGACTTATGCTGCAAATTTGAATTTTATCATTTGAGATTACATTAGTTTGATTATATAAGCATCTTATTTTTAGAGCATATAGTTTAATATTGCATTTTAGCTTAATCTTCATAGTAAATTAATTTGCAAAATAATTCATTTATGGCATTGCATGTAGATTAAGTTTCATTTCAATAAATTAGTTTGGTTTATTACATTTTACAGTCATTTAGATTAGTTTTCATTGTTGCATTGCAAGAACAGGATTCATGGAGATTGGCATTCTTGCTTCTCCTCTTTGAATCTCTTGTTCCGAGATTGTATTTGCAGGGGTAATAGGGTTAATCTGAGGGCCACAACATCAATCTCTGCTCTTCTCGAATAGAGAGCTATGAATTGATTTGCAAGGACTCATTATTGAGTATCCTTGCATGCAAGGATTCACAGAAGTATAACATATTTTCAGTTATACATTTTGGCGCCCACCGTTTTTAATTTTTAGTTTTAATTTAAATTTAATTTAGTTTTTAAATTTCGTTTTTAATTTAGTTTAGTTTTTAATTTAGTTTTTAATTCAGTTTTAATTCAGTTTTTAATTTAGTTTTTAATTCAGTTTTTAATTTAGTTTTTAGTTTTTAATTTAGTTTTTAATTTTTAGTTTTTTAGTGTAGTTTTTAATTTCGTTTTTAGTTTTGATTCATTAATCCAGCTTCCACTCAGTTGCAGGAAAAACGATTTCTGGGTTTTGTAGCCAGGGTCAAAATCCGATCTGGGTATCTTTCAGTTTTTTGATTTCTTTCACAGATCTGAAGAAAATAGCTGCACAAAAACCGTCGCGCGTCATTTTTTTCAGCTGGCTAAAGATTTAAAAAAATTATTTTTTCATCTTCTACTTGCTGGATTAAAAAACGATTTCTGGGTTTTATTTTTTGCTTCAAAAAATTTCTGGGTTTCTGTTTTTATCTACTCATTATAAACAGATTTTTCAGAAATCAAATTTGAAGATTTTTTTTAATTTAGTTTTTAATTTTTAGTTTTTAATTTAGTTTAGTTTTTAACTCTAATTTAGTTTTTAATCTATTTAGTTTAGTTTTTAGTTAGTTTGGTTTAGTTTTTAATTTAGATTTTTAAATTAGATTTTTTTTAGTTTCTAAAATTCAAATTAGATTTTTTTAAACTTTGTTAATTTAAAGTAGATTCTTTAATTTTGTTAATTTAAATTAGACTTTTTTTACTTTAGATTTTTTAACTTTATTAATTTAAATTAGAATTATTAATTTAGATTAGATTTTTTTTATATTTAGATTAGATTTTTTAATTTTATTAATTTAGATTAGTTTTGTTTTAAATTTTTAGTTTAGTATTAGATTAATTTAGTTTAATTTTAGTTTTGTTAACTAATTCTTCTTAGATTTAATTTTGACTAGATTAAATTAGACTTTTTAATTCTGGTTCTTCTCAATTCTTTTTTCACAGCATAACAGTTTCTGCAGGACGCCAGTCAGAGAACTTGAAACACACTAACGGTTTGATTGCAGGACGCATGACAAAGACTTGAAAACAAACACTTACGCTTGTCAAAGATTTTATTTAAAAAAAAAAAAATTGTGTTTGTTTTCTTGTTTTTCAATTCACATAGTCTAATTAGGGCTTCGTTAAAATTCTTAGGAGTTTCGATAGTGAGTAGGGAATTTGGCTCTTTGTTACATGGAGGTGATGACCATGGACAAATCCAGGCTCCTTATGATCTTACTAATATGACGAACTCTTAGGGAGCGGAGCAAGGTAGTGAAGCTTTAGCACTTTCACTCGTCAGGGGATTATGCTCTTCTCTCATTGAGAGAATCAGAAACCCAAAAGCGTGTGGATTTGGTGAAGTGAAACTAGCTCGGTGATTAAGGTTGTTTAGCATGTTTGGGTAAAGAGACGGGCTAGAGAAGTATGCTCTTCTCCTTTTGGGAGAATCAGAAAATCAGAAACCCGAATCCGAGCCATGTCCAGTGTCACCTTTAGAGGGCCTGCCGGAAGTTGAACCTCCGGGAACGACCCAAGTGAGTACCTATCGCCAGTGATTCCACCTCACTATAATAAAGAACGTCTTGTTGAGTCTAAAGACTCCAAGACCATAGTAACTTCTTTTCCATGACTTGGACGATCATCATGGAAAAGCTCTGTTTATTGCACTGAGCGGCGCCGCTCCGAGCCCTGCTTGCAGGGGTGTGTGATTTTCAGTGTTGGTGTGGCTGCGAGGCCCAAGCTCTGTATCAGAGGCACCGAAGGTTATTGTGAACGGAAGCCAAGTAAAAACCTCTTAGTTAGTTGCCTACCCGGTTCACCTCCGAAAGGAGTCATAATCTTTGCGCAAGGAGGGGGAAGAATCTCTCCGTATGTTGATCATACACAGATTCCCATCATAGGCATACACCTGGACGTTTGGAGGCGGTTGCGACACTGGCCCCTGCTACAAGGGTAACCTTTGAACGTACACTGTTGAGTCCTTGGAAACACCAAAAACACGGGCGCCCTCTAGGGGGTGACACGGCTGTGTGAGGTGCACGTATGCGCATAAGCAATGGGGCAAAGGTTTTGACTTCTCACCATTTTCTTTGGTAGGGATAGCTATGTGTTTGTTTTTGAGTCTTAAACATTGTCCAAACATCTTCAAACAAGACTCCCCCGATACTATCAAGTTGCTTTGTCCCTGATAGATCTGTTATTGACTACTTTTTGTATCACAACTTGTCTGATTGAAACCTATGTGCTTGATCAAAATCTGTGGATATACTTGCTTAATCTTTGCAAACAAACAACAAACTGAAATACTGAGTTCTTCGATTAAGTGACTTGTCCCAGTTTTAGAGACCTGTTCTGTATTTAGGGTTTATGTGTCGACCTTTTGAATTAGTGATCCTTGATCTCATAAGCGATTTTGCTTAAGATTGGCAAATTAGGAATTGTTCCTGTCAAATAGATAATTTTTTAGACTCTTTGATAACACACTTGGAGAGTGCTAGTAGTCTCCTTGTCCACCCATTTTCATACAATTCAAACTCATTACACTTTGTGTAAGTCATCCTCCTGATCCATATGTGCTAGGGTGTTCACCCAAGAATTGAGCACCTCTGTGGCAGTGTTGGTTTGCACCTATTTGCAATAGTTCTATTTCACCATCTCTCTCGGACAAGAGAAAAAATTTACTATCCTAGTCTGGTATTGACGTTTCTTAGAATTGTCTGTTTACTTGAACTCTC
Source organism: Sequoia sempervirens (assembly GCA_007258455.2). Lineage (NCBI taxonomy): Eukaryota > Viridiplantae > Streptophyta > Pinopsida > Cupressales > Cupressaceae > Sequoia > Sequoia sempervirens. Next base: position 739,652,316 of record VDFB02058242.1, on the reverse strand, counting down.
CCTTTCATGTCAGTCACAACAAGATATCAAGTGAGCCAAGGAAAGCGACCTCAGATAGTCTTTAACCAACTACCCCCAGTTCAGACTCGTCAAAAGAGAAAGGAAAAGGAACCAATATTTGACCAGTCACCTAGGAGTCAGTCTGAAACCTATTTTGACCCAAAGAGCCATTTTAGTGACTTGAGTACCCCCTCGGCACCTTCCCACTCAGGTATGGATATGAGTTATACTGTGACTCGGCGGGAGAGGGAAGCCATGGATCAAAATCTTGATGATATCTATGAACAACACATAAACAACATGATATTTGGAAATTCTTCTCATGATGATCAACCTGGTTCACCCCTCATTAATACAAGATATTTGGATGCCCATCAATGGGATGAAAGGTATAAGAGATGAGCTCACCAAGAACAATGGTCACAACACGAAGGCCAAGACAATGAACCTCGCGATGCTCATGTCAATACAACGTATACCAATGACTTGTTCAAACAGTCTAGACCAAGCTCACCACTTCAACATACCTCAAGGTTCACAAGTGATAGGCTCAAAAGAATTGAACGCGAAAAGAAAGCCTTTCTAGATGAACAAGCTGCAAAGCAAGAAAAGCTTAGACAACTTGAGGAAGAGAGCCAAGCTTTATTGGAAGTACAAAGGAAACTCGCTCAAGAGGAGCAAGATAGGCAGTTAGCCCACCAATTAAACAAACAATACAATACAAGGGGTGCTAACACGGACATAATTCTCCTCCCTCCACCCTTCCAACACTAAGAAGTAGTATGTCAAGCACCCTCTAGATCTCCTAGTCCTAGAGGAAGAAGGGCTCAAGATGCTCACCACAGAGTAAACCTCTCAGAAATTCAAGACCACACTCTCAACATGTACATCCCGGTTCCCAACATGGAGGTGGTAGCTCACATTATGATTTTGATACTCAAGACTTCATGCGAATACAACAAGAGCCTATCTTCCAACAGTATGTGGAGAGGTATTTGGAACAAAACAAAGATAAGTTCTTGGAAAGTCTAATCAATAAGGGTGCCATAGTCCCTTATAATTTTGATGTGGACAACAAAATACAAAAGCAAAATTCCTCTCAAGAGGAAGAAATCCGCCAAATGAAGCAAATGATGGAGAAAATGATGCAACCTAAGAGCTCATTCTCACTAGACTCAATTTGTCCTAATCCATTCGATAAGAGTGTGAGTATGAAAGATTTTCCAAAGAGGGTGGAATTCCCACAATACGATAAATATGATGGCAGTGGTGATCCACACGACCATGTGCGTCAGTTCTATACTATGAGCTTTGAATTCCATCAGGATGATTCCTATTTGATGAGGTTGTTCCCTAGGAGTCTCAAAGGATAAGCAATGGAATGGTTTACCAATATCACTCCTCCTGTCAAGAATTTTAGAGAACTTGTTCATAGATTCGTTCAACACTTCGCATATAATCTGTCAAGACCTGTTACTATGTTGGACCTATGCAACTTGAAACAAAATCAAGGGGAACCCTTTGTTACCTTCTTGCAAAGGTGGAGGAGACAATGCTCTCAGTATCCTAGGATGATCCATGAGGATGAAAAGATTGACATACTTGTTAGTAATTTGGTGCCTGAAATGAGACATGAGATCAAAAAGATAGTCTTCACTTCCTTTGATACCATGATTGAAACTGCATGCCGCATTGAGGATGTTCTAAGATAACAAGGCATTTTGACTAGATATAACAATAATACCAACAATGGTCAACACAACAATAGGGATAAAGGGAAGAACAACAATTGGAACAAAAACAAACAAATTGTCAATGATGGAGTTGTGGATTCTTCCCAATCAAGAGATCAAAGTGTTCTTAATTTGACTAAGGCTGTGCAAGCAATGAAGCTTAATGCACCTCCACAACAAGAAAGTAAACTAAGATATCAGGAAAGGCCCAAAAACCACAAGCGGCAATTTACCAAATTGGGTGACACATATGAGGATATTCTCAAAACTCTCATTGCTAACAACTTGGCACATCCTCAGGATCCTGCAAAATTTCACATTCCAGATCCTAAGCCACCTTGGTGGGATGACAAGGCATTCTGTAAATTTCATAATGGCCCCGGCCATACTGTTGAAAACTGTTGGAAATTAAAACATATCGCCCAAGATTTTATAGAAAGTGGAAAGCTTCAAGTTGATGGCCTAAATACCAATGTTGATCATAAGGCTTTTAAGGAACCTTTGCCTAATTACGACAAGGGGGAAACCTCTAAATCACAGAATGGCAAAGCTGCAATCAACTACACCTATACAACGGCAGAAAATGTGATAAACATGCTTGAAGTTGTGGAGCCAAGTGTTAATATGATAAGGAGTAAAGACCCGCATGGTTATGACTCTCACCCTATTTTTGACAACCAACCTGTTGTGGTGCTGAGAGGTCCTCATTCTAGGTTATCTTCCCAAGCCCTTAATGATGTTACCAGGAGTCAAGCCCCTATTATTCTCAGAGGGCCTAGTTCAGGTCCATCCAATAAATCCAAGCAAGTGGCATCCAAGAATGTCACTATAAAGTTCGCCACTGCTCTCAAACCAAACTACAATCTTGTAGATCAGTTACAGAAAACTCCAGCACATATCTCAATCTTAGAGCTTCTAGAGTTGTCCCCTAGGCATAAGCAGATCCTTGAGGACGCTTTGCGCACATCAAATGTCCCCAACAACATTGATATAGACCAATTCCAAGGCATGGGGAATCACATTACTAGCCCACATTACCTTTCTTTCTCTGAAGATGATGACAAATCCCTAAGCCATCCACACAATCTTGCCCTTCACATTGAAGTCATGATTCATAAAACCCGTGTCAGGCGCGTGTTGATTGATGGAGGTGCTGGGTTAACATTCCGCATTTTGGAATTTGTTAAAACTTTGGGCTATTCGTAGCAAGTGATCGACACTAGAAAGAAGATCACCATAAAGGCTCTATGATGAGGCGGGTAATCAAGTTCTATGATTGCCTTCGGGCCGATTGGCCCGCTTGAAAAAAGATATCTTGTTTCAATTGTTGACATCGGACCCCTGTATTACAACATTTTACCGGGTAGACTATGGATTCAAGGATATGTGCAAAGGCCATCTACCTACCACCAGTGTGTTAAGTTCCCCTACAATGGAACAGAAATTTGCATACCAGGAGATAACACCTTATCAACTAACTCAATCTCAGCTAATGTTCATGTCCCTCTTAACCGAGCAGCAGAGGATTATAAAACAACTTTAGTAGACTGTCAAAACAAATTTAAGTCAGTAGACCTTGGCATGGGGGGGTATCAACTTGACTCTTTTGCAAAGATGCCTGCTTCCCCTAGGACATATGGAAAGCCTTCACAAGAGATGAAACCATCATCTTCAGCAATGACAATATTTGACAAGTTTGTTGAATCCTCAGTACCAATACAAGATGAAAAAGAGGAAGTAGCTGGTCGAGATTGGATATACAAAGAGGAGAAATACCAGCACAATGAAAATTTCTCCCCCTCTCCTAAGTCCTATGGGAGAGGATATACTTTTGTCAAGAAGATGGGTTATCCAGGATATGGCCCTCTTAGTCACAGGTTAGATGCTAGAGCCGAACCACTCAATCATGATCTTTTTGCACGTAAGTCTAAGAAACTGGTTGGCCTAGGCTTTATGAAGAACAATAAATGCACTGTCCCCATTTCTGATAGGTGGGATAGTAAAGATGACACAGAATATGTACCAGATTTGACCAATCAACAAGACATAACAGATGATTGGATACCTTCAACAAATCTCCTTTGGGAAGATAGTCCTCCTATCTCATTTGCAATAGATAGTGACTGTATGAATGCAAGATTGACTATGGATAATGTCTCTATCCCAGCTGCAATGGATGGTGATAATTCAGATAATTTTGTGATTGAGCAAATTGCTAGAGGAGAGGAGCCTCTTCCAAATCTTGAGGCTTCTACATCACGAGGCTCCAACAATAATTCAAAAATAGACTCTCATGAGTTTGAATGGGATTCACTCTCAGATGCAACAGTTGACTTGGATATGGATGTTGTCCACACTTATAGTTCTCAACCTGATGTAACTGACGAGTCATGTGTTAGATTAGAAGATTGGAACCCACATGTCACATTAGTAGACGATTCTTCGCTTGCTAGGATAAATTCTGATTTAGACACTTTAGAGGGAAACTTGACAGATTCCAATTTTACAGTCACCAGAGATGACACCACCTATATCCTTAATCTTGAACCGGTCATTAACCTACCCCTTGTTCACCCCAACCTTATTGATTGGTCTCAACAGTACCAAGAGCCTCAACTCGACATTTCACAATGACTATGAGATCACCTGCTATCTAAATGCCATTGAACTTGTAGTCTCTTCCACCAGTGAACTGGCTACCAGTATGACAGAACCTGACATCAAGGACCTTAGTCACAAGATAAAAAGAAAAGAAAAAGAACAAGAGTTCTCGATGGCTAAAACCACTATGTGGCGTGTCGTAACCAAAAAGTAAAAAATAAAAGATTTATCCAAAGGTGAAAACCTCCCAGAGGCACCTACGGATGAGGTACTTGATGGTCTCCCAAGCTATTTCTAGGATAGATCATCAGTATTGGTTGAACCTACAGAAGCTGTTAATTTGGGCACAGAGGAAGTTTCAAAAATTGTACACTTGGCTAAATCTTTATCACCTGAAGAAAAGAAAGCTTATACTAAGTTCCTCCAAAAGAAGGAAATTAACTTTGCATGGACATACTCAGACATGCCAGGGTTGGACACTAATCTCATTATGCATCATTTATCCATAGCTCCAGATGTGAAACCAGTCAAACAGAAGTTGAGAAAAATGCACCCTCATATAGCTCTTTTAGTGAAAGCTGAATTAGAAAAACTCCTTGGTGCAGGATTCATTAGAGCCATAGACTATGTTGACTGGATTTCCAACATTGTACCTATTTCTAAACCCGATAAAACCATTCGAACCGCATGCATTTTAGAGATCTTAATGTAGCATGCCCAAAGGATGATTTTCACCTCCTAACACAGGTTGATAGTGGACATGACAATGGGATATGGTATCTATTCTTTGATGGATGGTTTTTCTGGGTATAATCAGATCAAGATAGCTCCCGAGGATCAAGAAAAGACTGCATTCACATGTGTCTGGGGTACTTATTGTTGGAATGTCATGCCCTTTGGATTGAAAAATGTAGGAGCTACTTACCAAAGAGCTATGACAACCATCTTCCATGACATGATGCATAAGAATATGGAAGATTATGTGGATGACACCCTGGCTAAGTCTAAGAGAAGAGGAACACATTTGGCTGATTTAGAAGTGATTCTAGATCGCATGGAACAATTTCAACTAAGATTAAACCCAAAAAAGTGTGCATTTGGTGTTACTTCTAGAAAATTATTGGGATTCATCATTTCAGCTAAAGGAATAGAAGTGGACCCTGAAAAGGTTCAAGCCATTATAAACATGCCACCTCCCAAAAATGTTAGCCAAATGAGGAGTCTTCAAGGGCGCCTTCAATCCATAAGGAGGTTTATTTCACAATTGGCAGATAGAGCACAACCTTTCAACAAAAATTTGCATAAAGGTGTTCAATGTGTCCGGAATGAGGATTGCCAAAAGAGCATGGATCAAATTAAAGAATACTTGGAAAATCCTCCCATTTTAATGCCTCCCATTCCAAGAAAACCTCTCATTTTATATGTCTCAACTACTGAATCTTCACTGGGGGCATTGTTGGCTCAATTAGATGAACAAGGGAAAGAAAGGGCCATATATTATATTAGTCGCACTCTTGTTTCTTATGAGGTTAATTATACTAGTATTGAAAAAGCTTGCCTCGCAGTAGTGCTTGCTTCTCAAAAATTGTGACACTATATGCTCACGCACACCATACACCTCATATCAAAAATTGATCCTCTCAAATACTTGCTCGGTAAAGCTGCTCTCACGGGCAGACTTGCTAAATGGATGATGATTCTTTCTGAATTTAACATAGAGTATATTGAGAGCAAAGCAATCAAAGGCCAAGCTATTGCAGATCAACTGGCTAATTTTCCTATTCAAGATAATATGCCCATTCAAGTCAACTTTCCAGATGAGCATCTTATGTACATGACTGAAAGATCCTGGAAACTATTCTTTGATGGTTCATGCATGCAAAATGGTTCTGGAGCTGGTGTGTTGTTTGTTTCTCCTCATGGGTATACTATTCCTAAATTTTACAAGTTACTCTTTCCATGCACAAACAACATAGCTAAGTATGAGGCTTTGACAAATGGACTAAAATGGCTATAGAGTGGAATATCACAGAACTACATATCTATGGGGATTCTCAGCTGATCATCAACCAAGTCAATGAACAATACCAAACAAAAGATGACAAGTTGGTACCTTACAAAAAAATGGTTGATTCATTGAGACGTATTTTACTTTTGTCACCTTTCAGCAAATCCCTAGGGCTGAGAAC
>VDFB02058242.1:739603612-739635457 GCA_007258455.2 Sequoia sempervirens | reverse complement strand
TACACTCTTTTGATCCTTTACTATTTATTTAGGAATTTTTTGAAACGTTTCTCTTATGACCTTATATCAACTCCTAGGTATTAACCAATTTTTTGAACAATCAACTTTCAACCCACATACTTGGTTCAAAATACTTTCAAAACTACTTAATAATAAGAAAAAATTATTGAACATACTACATATATCTTGGTCAATTGCATAACATTTGATCTACTTTAACTAAGAAGACATATTTGGATCAACAAAAGCATGGTGTGATGGTTTAATAGTTTCTTATCTACTAAAATCCCTTCCATAAAATGAGATCACTTAGCGATATAGGAATAAGGCTATTCTATTACTACAAAAAAAAAATTCACCATCACCCATTATAACCAAGCTTATAAACATTAATTTCATCAACCTAACACAAAAAAATCCTAATTTAAGACATTTACTATTTCTAGAGTTCCTGATGTTGGAACCTAGGTTCTCTTACCAAATGTCATGTCCTAATTTTAGCTTGACAGGAAAAAACACAACTAATTTTTTTCTCATAAAATCCACTAAATATGTCTACCATGCATGACATGGTGATAAAATTGTGCACCAAATGACATTTCTAGTGCAACCTCATCTTAAGCATGCCACCTGAGAGTGAGGTAACAGGATAAGTGTCATCGAGAGTGTGATCACCTTCACACATGCCCTAAAATAATGCTAGGTTAATCTAATCAGGTATAGTTGTCTCCAAGAGAGACACCATTATGAGAACCCTAATATGGTGTAAAACCCTTGTTAGGTTCACTATGTGGAAATGATGAGGTGGTGCTGCACTGGAACCACCCAAGGCCTAAAACTACCAACTTAAACAAATTTCATCTAAACTCTAACATTTATTTTATTATAATCTAACACGTGTTTAAAGTAATAGTTAACAAAAATATATATTTAAAATTTAACACATAAACCCAACACAAATCATTAAGCACTTAACCATAGCTTGGGAAACAAAAATACCTTTAAATAATTTAAAATAGTTTAATCTACAACCTTACGATAAATTAAAAAGCTTTATTAAATTGAATCCAAACCTTTGATTTAGTTTCTAATTTAACAATAATCTAAATTACATACATTTATCTTACTCCAATCCTTGACTAAATTTAAACTATATATTTCAAATTAAACATTCATCTAAGGTTCACTAAAAGAATCATTAAATAATCTTATACAAATAATTCACTAAGTTTCCTAAGGTTAAAGGAAATAATTAAATTTTCTAAAGTTAAACTATACAATAAATCAATAACTAAAATTAATTTAAGTCTTTTAAAGTTGAAACTATACAACCAATAATAATTAAAATATATCTAATTCTCTATAGTTTAAATTATATAATAAAAATAATAAAAATAAATCTAATTCTCTATAGTTTAAACTTACAATCAACAATAATTAAAATTAATTGAAACTTTTATAATTAAACTATGCAATTAATAATAAATATTAATCTCCACATAAGGGTTAAAAGTGCATTAAGCCACAAATCACTCCCTCAATTTTAGGGCAACATAATTTGACCTAATTCTATCTTTAAAAGAACACATATCCCTTTTATATCCTCACAAACATTTGGAAGGATTTCCCTCCAAGATCACTTGTTTCTTTTTATTTATTTATTTTGCTTCAAATTATATAATTATATATATATATATATATATAATTCTAATTTAGTATATACAACATGTGTGTATAAATATTAATATTAATATTTTAATGTTTTAACCTCAAATTGAATGCGCAGGGAGGGCGAGTAACAATAGTGTTTAATAATTTTATTTTATTTTGCTTTTAGCTATCAAACATCCACAATGGGGTTTTGGGGGCAATGACTACCCATTCCCCACAAGTCACAACCTATGGGGAATGGGGAGGCTAACACTCCCCATCCCCTACCTCACTAGGTTAGGGCTTCAACCCTTTGTTGTGCGGCTTAGTTTTATTTTCTTGTATATAAAGTTTTACCCCAAATGGGTTTTAAAAAAATCAATTTAATGCTGATAAAAAATAGATAATATAATTTAAACATTCTGCCCAAACTTGTGTGTGTGTGTGTGTGTGAAATTAAAATGTCTATCTTAGTAAATAGACTCTTGCATTATACAAATTATATTTATACAACTATAACAACAATAGGTTATAACTATTTTTCTTTCTTTTCAAATATTAAATAATTTTTTTAGCAATATATTTAAATGAACTAAGGAGAGTAGGAATAATATAAATTTCTTTTGCAATAACACTTAATACAAAGAAGGAAATCACTAAATTAAAGTGCAATATATATTTTATTTATTTCACACAAATAATAGGAGGTACATACATTATAAATTTCACATTGGTTTACATAATGGATCTTTTTAAAATTATACAATTACAAGTACCTCTTAAAGGTCTTCCACTACACATTTTCCCTATTTCTTATTACAACAATGAAACAATGACTCCATTTCCACCATTTAGATTAGTCTCCAAAGTTCTCCACACCTACACATAATCACAAAAATTTTCCAATGGTCATGGGAAGCTTACCTCTCAATCATTGACCTACACATAGGCCACTCCTAAGCTAGGAGGCCTCCATAGAAACTAATTCACACACAAGCACTCACATACACTTGTAAGAAAAAAGACCCAACTCCAAAATAGAAAACACATGAACACCCTAAACCAAGGTTTTAAACACACACATAGAATCCCAAATGAGATTCACTAAGGGTGAGAGCGTGGAATACTCTCTAAATAGAAATTAAGATAATACTTCTCACTAACCCTTTTCACCTTAAACACATTTCAACTTCCAAGTTTCTCTTCCAACACAAATCCTAAAGCCACTATATCATATGGGTACTCATACCCTAAAATCCTCTCCTTCTCTAAGGAGGAAAAGGGCTTCCCAAGGAGAGTCTCATCTGTCTCATCCCATAAACTAAGGATGGTCTTCCCATAAGGGTGAGCTTGTCTTTTACAACCCCATAACCATTACAACACATAACAAACTAATACCCAAATCAATACTTAAAATATAAAACACACATACATTAAGCATAAGGAAACAAAATTCAAGAAGACCTGCCTTCTAAAGCTTCCAAAGTGGTGAGATTGAGTTGAGGATGAGCCCAAATACATCTCCTTCTTCAAATTCTTTCCCCAAAGGCAAAAAAAAAACCACAACATGAACAAGTGAAAATACTCCAAAATGAAGAACCTTCTCCTCATTCTCTAATGGGAGATAAATAGGAATCCCTAATTTTAATTCCTTGATTGAGTGGCACTTGTCACTCTCTCACTCCTCCCTCAAGAAAATTCTCCCACAAGTGTTCACACATGTGTGACACTTTGGGAGATCTCGAGAGTGTGCTTGTACACTCAACCCACTAAATCCTTTCAAGGAGAATCACACATGTAAGAGCCTTGTTTCTTTATCCAATTTCATTAATAAATTTTGGAGAGTGGGTTTGGAGAGTGACAAGTCATTTTTCCAAGCCTTCTCTTTTCAAATTCGTCATTACTTGAAATGGTCATTTTAGAAGGGTCACATCTTGACCCAAGTCTAAAATGAGGCATAAAAATACACCTAACCCATAGGTATTCAACCTAGGTGACCAAAAAACATGAAAACACTTAAAATAAAGTTTTTTAAGACCCTTTTAAAATCCCTAAAATAATTTATATGAAGTTTTCCACATAAGTTGCCAACACACATCCTACTGGTCACATGACATTGATAAAAATCATGAAAAATATTGATAATAACATTATGAATAAAATACATCACAAATGAGACTATAGTCCTTCCAAATGGACTATGGTCTTGGTTTCAAGTTGATCACATTGGGTTCTTAGGACATCTTCGATTTCCATGGCTCATGGAACTAAACTTGCACACTCGATTTATCCATTAATTTTTTCAAATAAAATATATAGCCAAAGCAACTGAATTAAAACACACATTCAAACATTGAATCACAATTAAATACCCATGATCAATTAAATCCAATATCACAATTATGCAATTTCTCTCTTTTTCAATCAAACCTAATTCTCAAAATTTATATCCATCTTTTTATCATGATGAAATTTTCTTGGATTCTTACCACACAATTTACAAACATCACTTAATCGAATTAGACTATTAATTATTCTAAGTTGTCATTCCATTGCAATTCTCCTATCATCACATTCTCAATTTAGCATAAAATCCTAAATTCTATCTCACTAAATTTGCACAAGAATGATCATTTAATTAAGGCAAACACACATTTTCATTTCATAAGTCCATTATAATCCTAATCAATTTAATCACCATAGTATTGAAATTAACGTATGCATTATGGTTTCCAATTAATAATTACACATAAAATCTATCCAAATGAAGTTAATCTATTCTACATGCATGCATATTGTAATACATTTATATTTGATGATCATTTAACATTGATGAGCTAGTTTACCATAATTACTTGATATATAAGGTATATCAAACTTAGAATCATAAATTTGAATTATACATTGAATTATAGATCAAGGTCATGTGAAGCTAACCAACTACATGATGTTGTTAATGTTACCATTGATCTATCACATGTACAAATACACATATTTAAGGGTCTAACAAAATAATCAAGTTCAAGGGTCCATAGCCAAATATAAAGCATAACATGAATGTCACATGATGCCCAAAAAAGATCTAAACTATAAGTATATACATCTACCACTAGAGGGTGGGCCTCAGAATCAAATATCATCCATTAGTCCAAGGATCTCCCATCACAAAGGCATTCAAGAAAAAATACTTTCTTGTACACATCTGAGTACATGTGAATCACCTTGCAATCATTCTAGAATTCATGTGCATATTTAAAGTGTGTTTTTTGTTAAGATGATTAAATTAAATGCTTCTATATTGGAAAAATCTTATAAGAATGCAATAAAGATCATTATTGTATAGCAACTTATTTTTTGAAAATTAATAGGGTGAAATCCAAAAAGTATTAGAGCTTGAATTCATGGATAAAATGTAGGTTCACATGTGTAAACTAAATATTGAACAATAAAAATGACCTAACATACATAAAAAGGGTATATTATGATTCTAATATACATACATGACTATCTATGACATATATAGATTTTGAGGGGTATAGATCTCATTGTCTTCATCAACCAAGACCCATTCCTTTGTCACATAGCTAACCAATATTTTTCTTCATTAAATACTATTTATATCATAATTGTACTTATAATTTGATATTATTTGAACAAATCCATTATTTCCAATAACTTGAATAAAAATAAATTAAATAATATTTAATTGCTTCATTAATCAACTAACTTGGATTGAATTGAGCTTAATTGATTCCTTTACTTAGGAACCTAATGAAAAATGTGGTAACGATGAAGGCATGTGTCCTATTCCAAATGGAAATTACTTTCTTGAGGGTTAGGAAAAATTGAATAATCTTGACCCACCTCCTCCTTCTATTGATTCCAACTCTAACTTCTTAATAACTTCACCATTTATTCTTTTGTTTATATCTTCATATATATTGTTTGAAACTTAAATTTTCATAGGCTATAAAATATATCCCTTTTCCACCCATTTTTTATAATATAACTTATTTTTATATAAAAAAACTAATCAAAAAAAAAAAAGTTCGTGTAGTCAATATTGATAATGTCCTCATTAACTATTTTTTATTAAGTAAGAAGCATTTACAAGATGTTGTACCGATTACACGGAGAGCCCTTAGGTCCAAAAAGAAGCTAGTTCAAAATAGGACATGAACTAGAAAAAGAAGCTAGTTCAAAAGGATAGTCGATCCCTTTACAAACAAGAGCCACTAGGGCCTGACAAAATAGGCCAATACAGGCCACACATAGAACAAAACCAGGACATGAACAACCGACAAACAACATGTCGAACAACAAATGAGGACTAGAAAACCCCAAAATATGAGGGGACTAGTCTAACTTCCAAAACCCTAGGCCACGATTTGGGGAGTCCCTTCTTCTTTCTCTACACAACAGACCAGGAAGGCTCATAATCAAAGTCCACTGAGCGAGACGAGAGGAGTGGATCCTCAACAACCACCATGCAGAAAGGGCCACCATGCAGCGAGGGAGGCCCAGTAGTACAAAAGAGGAGTTAGGAGCATTCAAAGGACTAGCAGAGGTGTACATCAAGGGATGGGTAGGCTCTGCCTGAACAACAACAGCAGTTTGAGGCATCAATGGTTCCATGGAAGGGATAGTCGATGGAGGATCCTGGGGAGACATAGTCTCCTTGGATGAATTAGTCAAGGAAGGGTCATCCTCCCTGGAGGTACCATCCGAAGAGGGAATACCCACTATGAGATGGTCTAAGAGAGCATCCTTCCACCAGGTAGCAACACCCTTGCAACAAGCATGAGGGCAGCCAGAGGCCAAATGACTAATGGAGAAACATCTCCTGCACCAAAAAGAGAGCCCCTCATAGTCCAAAAGTTGCTTCCATGGTCTGTCCTCCACCATCAAGACCACATCACCATGGAGAGGTTTGGAGATGTTGAAATCAACTAAAATATGAGTCACCGTAGTATGCCCAAGATCCCAAGTTGTAGAGTCCACATTAAAAAAGCAACCAATGGCGTTGCCAATAGCTTCATAACATGAATCCTCCCAAAACTGGAGAGGGAGATTTGGTAGTTGGACCCAAACTGGTCTAATATTCAACGGCTCTATAAGAGGATTGAAAGAGTGCAACCAAGGCCTCATGAATAGTGAATGAATACCCCACATCCACCCCCTTTCTAGCACTCTGTCGCACTCCTAGGAGGAAGTGAAGGTTGCAAAGAAGAAACCTCTAGTGCTAGGATAGAGGTCAATCTTCCCAGAAACAATAGGCTTCCAAGAGACATAAACCCACTCATGGAGATCAGGAAGGGAGGGCCACAAGCCGTTAAACCTACAAACCACACCCTACTTTACATAGTAATCCTCATTTTCTACAATCTCTGGCCTACAGACCATGATAGGGGAAGCACGAGCACAAGGAAAAATCCTAACCTTAGTCAGAGTAGGTAGAGTCTGAGCATGATCATTTTTAAAAACATCATAAAAATATTTCTAATGGCAACCTAAAGCGGCCCTAAAGCCAACAGTAGGGAAGTCACCAAAAATTAGAACCTTCACAGAGTTTTTAGGTGCAGGGGGATTGACACTAGCCAAATCCCCAACCACTCAAGGAGGAGAAGGGCCCTCGCCCAAACATTCCCGCTCTACATCAATTTTCAAAACCTCACTTTCTCATTGCTCGTCGCTCAAACGACTCCCACTCAATGATTTCTTCATTATTTTTCACTATATCGTGTGAAGCTATTAAAACTAATAGAGTTGCATAACACCTACTTGACTATATTTTGAGCAATGACATATCAAGCTTTTGTTCCTCATCTATTAACATCTCATTGATTGTTATTGTTGATGTACCTATCCATATTGTTGTCATTTTATGGTACTTTATTGTAGTTATCTATTTGTTACTATTGTTTATTTGTTTGTAACCATAAATAAATCTTTGTATCCTATCATAGTATCTTTGTGATGTATTTATTGGTATTATATCTTTTGTCACATCTTCTAATTATATATTTATTATTTATATTTTGTGAATATAAATCTTTATATTTCATCATGTTATCTTTGTGATGTATTTATTGGTAGTGTATCTTTCCTTGCGACTTCCTATAATTATATATTTATTATTTATATTTTTATGATCGTAAATTCTTGTATCCTATTATTGTATCTTTGTGATAAATTTATTAGTACTTGTGAGAGGTAGGAATACTAATGCATCTATTGAATGATAAGTTGTGAATAGTATTATTAGTGTGATGTAAGCTATGGAATCTTTAAACTTTTTTCTTTTTCACTATAAAAATTCAATAGTGCAAACTTATTTTCATGTCACTTTTTTGTTCTATTTATTGTCTTATTTGATAAATGAATGCAATTTACCATAGTTGAGTCAATTTTAATTTATTTAAAAGGTGAAACAAGAAAATATAATAGATTGTGATTAAAATAATTAATAATTAAATAGATAAATTTACATCTAAATTAGTTGAAAATATTTTTGAAATTAATAATAAGAAAATCAATATTTAATAAAGGATAACGAATAATTATATTTTGATGGATTCAGTGGACAACACTGGACAATTGTGCAGAAACATAAAAAATCTTATTTCAAATTGTCTTGGCATCTGCCTTTTGCTCCCCTATTCACATTGAAGGGGATTAGCTTGTAGCGTGTATGACATTTTTGCTTTGTTTGCTGCTTGTTGATGTTGCCTGGCTTTTTCTTTGTAATTTCTTCTTTATATATTAATATATTATATATAGGCTTTACGCCTTGTGCCAAATGAATAATTATATTTTAAAATTTATTTTATATCTATTTGCTTCATAGGTTACTCGAGAAATGCTATATTTGTAAATTCTAACATCTTTCATCAATTTAAAGTTAAATGCATTCATGTTCAAACATGCACCATATTTAGAGCTTTAATCCTCATTTGAAAATCTCGTCAAACTGAACCTCCTTTTTGTGTTGTGTTAGTCTATTAGACCTGGGAACACTTATTTGCTCGGCTCCAGTGTCAATACTTGCAGCCACCACCGTATCCCCTTGAAAATCTCTGTCAGCCGAGTCTTCGCGGTTGCTCCACATGACAAATGGTGCCTTTCACCACCAGATCCCCTTGAGAATCTCTGTCAGCAGAGTCTTCCTTTTTTCATCCGCTGAAGGTTCCTCCACATGACAAGTGGTGCCTTTCACCACCGTATCCCCTTGAGAATCTCCATCAAGAGAGTCTTCATTTTCTTCATCCGCTGGCGGTTCCTCCACATGACAAGTGGTGCCTTTCACCACCATATCCCCTTGAGAATTTCTGTCAGCAGAGTCCTCATTTTCTTCATCTTCTAGCAGTTCCTCCACATGACAAGTGGTGCCTTTCTTTTCCTTTTTCGATCCCTTGATAATATATCATTCCTGACAATTTCTAATAAAGAATAATTTCATCTCTAATATATCAAATGATTTAATAAAATTTCATTATAGCAAACTAAAAAAGGAACATTTCCAATTCTAACTGAGTACGCAGCTACTGTAATGGAAGATTGTGGACTGATCTTTCATTGCTGACTGTTTTCAAACGTATAACAAAAACCCAATTTCCATGTAACATCTGTACCTACAAAAATCAAATATTGTATTTGTTTGTTTGTTGAGAGATTCAGAATGACCTAACGCATGAAAATGTGTTCCTGTCAATCGAAATACGACAACAGGAATGCTATTTCTGTGTATCATTCAGTCGGTGGAGTACTTGGACGTTCTCGTCGCTTGTGCAGGTAGTTCTTATCATTGTTAAGATTTGTAAATTTAACTTATTCTTCATTTAGTTTTGTATATATTGCGATGAAATATTTTGATGTATGTATATAATGATAAATGGTGTAATTTTATATAATCTTCAGTTTCTTTTAGTCTATATATATCATCTATATTTTATTTTTATATACATATTTTGATACATTCGTTTTATTTGTACACTTGTTCAAATAAAATCATTATTTATCCAGATTCAATCATATGTTTACTCGAGGTCATTTTCATGGTCATGAGCATCAATCCTATGTTGCGAACTTGGCCCTTTCCTTTCCTAAAATTCAAATTCAAAGTTGATTGCCTCCATGTTCCTATCCTAAGCCAATTACATGTTTTTCAAAATTTGATGTTATTGGCCAGTATTTAGGGACATTCATTAATATTTATTTGGGATTTCCAAAAGTCAAAAGTCCTTTCTCATTCTAGAGCAATTAAGGACAACCAATTTAGTGAAGTATTTGGATTTTAGTATGCTAAAAAGAGCAACAAATATGCATCCATTCATTTTGAGGGCCTTGTTTGTTGTCTTCAAACTTTCACACACATTTTCAAGAGTTGACCTAGGAGAACATATTTCCTTGTGACATAATAGTAGCCCTTCTAAGCATTTATGAATATGACAATTTCTTAGATACTAGAAAATATCAAAGCATAATGTCTATTAGGAAACATCATAAATCATAATTTTAATTTTCATAGGATTGAGTTTGAAATAAGAATAAATATTTGACTATATACTTTACCCAAACATGTAAATTTGACCTAAGATAGAGCATAGATATAGAGTAGGTTTTGAAGTACTTTATTTACAAATAGGTTCCCTTTTCCAAATAGGCACCTACTTAATTCCACAATCTTCAACAAAAGGAAATAGTTCTTCTATCAACAAGCTAATTAACATTATCCACCACATTTATTTTCTTAAACTAGTTATTGTAGTAATATGTTTTATCAATCACAATTGCCATTACTTAACTTGGGTTGATTTGTGCTTAGTTACATTTATTTAACTAGCCTTGATTGACCCTAAGGAAACTTTATTTTTCTTACATTTTTTTTGGTGAACTTGTTTGATATTTACATGATAAAGTGTTCTTCTAAGAGTTCTTACCCATATTAGGGCTTTAAATACAACTATTCTAATATATATCTCTTTTTTATATTTGCAACTCTTCATATTCCTTTTTTTCACTAATTTTACATTGTTACATCTCCTACTAGAGATTTGAGCATTATTTTTTATATATTTTCGCCCACTCTACCCACCCTTGGTCATCAAACATTAGGGTTTCATTTGTAAATATGATGTATCAATGATATTTCTAATTTTTCTATCATTGATATTTCTAATTTTTCAATATGAAACTATTTTGAACTTTACTTTTAATCTTTTGTAATTTATTCCATATGTTACTTTCAAGATCCTAATCTATCATTTTGAATGAGCACTCATCTTATCCCTACCATATTTTTCCCATACAATGAGACCAAGGTATATTCTAATGCACATACTGAGAATAATGAGAATTATGACCATGATGGACATGTGAACAATTGAGACTTTGTAACTTGAATTTTTCTAGTTTGGCTAATGCAAAATATCATAAAAAATATTTCATGATGTGTTCACTAACAATCCATATGAATTAGAAACTTCACAAATTATTTGTGCTAATTTTACTTCATCTATTATGATTAGTGCAACTAATTTAAATAAAACTTATACTATAGATCCATCCTCTACTATTGAAACTTCTAACACCACTACTCATCCCCATTATACTAGCATTATTGTTCTTTCATCATTTACTACTTATCGCCCTTCCACTTACCCTCCCCTTATGTACTAGCTCCTAGATTAACTGATTTTAAGATATCAATTATCCACATTATCTATCACACCTCCATGCCTCCATGCCTCTTTCATTTACCACTACTAGGCCTACCATTATCCAACTTAGCCAAGCCACTTTCATATCCAACACTCCATCTCAAATCCTAAATATGTTAAGTACCTTACTTCCTCCATGCCTTTATCACTAGCTATCATTTTAGCTAGCCATCATATCTCTCATACGCATGCCCATATACACAATACTAGCCCCAAACCCTCATAAGTAAACATTTCGTCATTAATTTAGATGCACTATTCCTTAAAATATACCTTGAATAGAAAAGAGAATGAATGAAAATCCAAATGGACAAATACTAATGAATTCAAGGATGCTAAACATACACCACTATCATTTAATAGTGTGACATATCCATTACCAATGGGATTTTTGGCACCTTGATTTTTAATATATGATAAAAAATTTGACCCTAAAAATTCTATCAAAGATCGTTCATATGTGTATGTGTAAACTCTCTTTATGAGGATAAGTTACTAGTGAAGCTATTTCCACAAATGTGTAAAAACTACACTTTTGCATGGATTTTTCACTTCCTCAAGCGTATATATATATTTATTTGATGGTCTCACTAATATGTTCCTAAATCAATATAAAATTAATATGGACCTTCAAGTAATATTCTTTTGTCTATTTAGGTATGCTTAAGGACCTAATGAACACATTGTTTGATTATATAATCCAATTCTAGTCTTTATTTTCAAAATTCAACACCCACTTTGAACATGATTTTGAGTCAAGCAAACATATTTACTAAGGGATTATTTAAACCAATATGATATAATGCGTATTTAAATAAATTTTTCCTTTGATAAATTTATGTGCACATATTAAAATGTAGAATCCAAATTTCCAGAATTAAATTTCTTTATGTATGGATATTCAAGTCAATTTTTTTATTATCCTTCAAATTATTGCAATCCAACCAAAGATAGGAATAAATTTTTTTAATCAAGTTGCTACCACTCTTAATATACTTTATTGTTCAAACCAAATTATTTTAGGAAGTTTACTGAACTTGAAGAATCTCTCAGTGGTGTAATTCAAATCTTATTGAATTATAATTTACATAAAGTCTCCCTCTTGTGTATCTAATAGATCCCAATAAACCATTTCTTGAAGTATATAATGATCAAGCATTTCATAATTACCACTAACGTAAAGGTCAATTTACACACAAAATTGCATTAGTCTTGAGAATAATGTATAAGATCTCATTAACAACAAAACCATCAAACTGTAAGGGGTTAATGATAATTGAAATCTATTAGTTGCATCCTCTAATAGCTAATTACAAATTTCACAAATACATTTCCAAATGACTTACATAATATTGAGGTACATGATACATGTGATAATGATGATCTATAGAAATGGAGAATGTGTCACATGAGCCAAATTTTGTATCAAATATTGAGTCAAATGATATATATTCCTCTCCTCCTATTTTACCTTCAAAATTAATTTTTCTTATAATGCGATCCAAAAAAAATACTATGGTCTACTGTACATAAACACTAATTTGAAATAATCATTGCCTACTAAGTTTCTTGTTGATCCACCATGCCTTGATACAAACATTTACTAAATAATATATAATTATTCAATACTCATATTAAGTACTAAGAATATGCACATTTCGGGGTTTCATTGAAGAAATCTAATGGAATGTATATCAATACATTGTGATGTACTATTCTAAAATTAAAATCCGGGCCTAGAGGGTTGTTGGTTTTATGTCATTTAGTATGTATTTTAGTAGATTTTATGTATTTCTTGGAAAATAATGAATTAAGAAACTTAAATTTGTATGTTATATTTTTTATCAAAGTGTCAAATTGGTACATGAAGGATAAGTGTTTAAGAGTAAAAGGTTTCTTTATAAGAAAACCTCAATCTCTATTCACTTTTATGTTAAATACACTTGTGAAGAAGGTGTACCTTATGAAGTTCAAGATATTATACATGAGATATAAATGATACATTTGTATGAATTACAAATAATTCAAGAAAGGTTTGTTAAATAACTTTGAATACTAAGGGAACCTAAAGTTACACAACCAATTATCATCAAGCATAAGGATATCAATATATACATGTGATCCTTATGAAGAACTTGCAAATTACTCATATGCCAAAAAAATAAATAACATATTAAACATGGAAAAAATAAGGGTACACAAGTGTAACATATAAAATTACATGCTAAATTTTGAACATTATTTTGTGTCCATTCCCCTATTATATTTTAGGGATCACTTGCTCCTATCCTTGACATATTTTCCCTCACCAAAATTCATTTTTTCTACATCATAGTTATATTCTACATATATTCTACATGTCGAACTAATACCACATGTCGAATTTAAGAAATATTCCTAAGGATGTAAGCATGGTGCACAAAAATTTGCATGATATGCAAAACTTCATGCAACAGTCTAGCATGCCTTAAGTCTTAAAAAAATAAACTTTCTAAGCTTCCTACCTAGGTACCTACTATTGAATATTATAATGCTAATTTATTAGGAAAAATTCCTTCTATTTATAAATCTAACCCTTGAGCTTTCACATTACCCTCATCCAAAGGTAATTTTAAAAAATTGTTTAAGTATTGAGTCTCTCCCTCCTATTGGCTCTTTTGTCTTGTCTCTTTGCTACACTTGGTTGAATGACATTTCATTTCTAAATCTTTTTCAAAGTTGAAGCTATTGTATTATTTTTAAACTCTCAAAGTTCTCACTCTCCTCCACCACTTGATGGTAATATTATTTCAAGTTATAAATATCATTTTGATTAATTACAATTATATTTCTTTATCATTGTTTTCCATATTTATTAAAAAATATTTTACTAACTACCACTTGCTTTTTTTTCTATCAAATATTCACACTAGATTATTCCTCTTCATAGAATAAGAATTTGTACACATACTTATTTTATTTTCATCATTGTTTATATTGGCTTCCCATGGATGTCAAAAGACCAAAATAAAGATTTGATTTTAAGGTAACCTCCCAAGAAGCCCCAACTGTTTTCCTTATCCTCATATAGGTATTTGGAAAATATTAAACCACACAAAGGTTTTCATTTATTTCCCCTCTCTTTTCATTTTCATTTCATTTAAAAAAAATTAAAAAAATTGGTTGCATTTCTTCATTTCTATATATCACTTTATATCACCTAGATATTTGGTTTGTTAACCTTATTCTTTGTTGTGTAGTTGGGATAGGTCTACATTATGGAAGAAAAAATATTTTAACCATCAGTTTATGTTGTAGCATGCCATATAAATGATAATGCATCATGCTAGCATCTTAGATAATTACTTCCAAATTTTAGGTCCAAGTTCCTCTTTGACTATTATTTAATATTCTAAATCTAATTTTTTAAATTTGTATTTTTGTTTATAATAGATTAGCTTCTTTACAATGTGAATTAGGTTTTATTTTAGTCAATTATTTTAGTCAAAAGTCTAAATTTTAAAGTTTGAAATATTTTAAGATATTCTAATAGTATTTTTCTCTTTTTGTATTTAAAAAATAACAAAATATTCCACTCATAAAATTATTTTTTCCTATAGTAATGAATATAAAATATTTAATTTAGAAAATAAAGAACATTCTAGATTAAACAAAAAAAAATTACATTATATGAGACAAAAAAATAGTGTAAATATTTAAGATTCATATGTAAAATACTAACTATAAACAAGACAAAGAAATTTTCATGCACTAAATTCCTATAATTCTGCCACAACCACAATCTAAGAAACAATAATGGGTAATAATAGAAGTACCTAATGTTACATCTATTTGTTATGTGTTTGCATCTACCACGAAGAAATATCAAGAATTACATGTATTTGAAATAACAAGAAAATAATATCGACAAGAAAAAGAACAAGAAGATAAATTGGATGATTACTTTTGGGATGAGGATGATCTATAGGATGAGTCATAGTCTATGGTGTCAAAAGGCATACCTAAAAAGTTTGTGCAATGATTTATGAGAACCACTATAGTATAACTCTATATGTACCTATAGATTAGATACAACCATTTACCATTTGATTCTTCTTTATATTTTTATTCCTTGGCCCTTCTATTATTCCTTTTTTTTGTTCTTTTCATACTCATTCACCTTCTATGTTTTCTACCAAGATTGGCCCCCAACTTGGCTTCATTATTGTTTTAATTTTTCTTTGATTCATCAACATTTTCCTTCTATTCACTTTTTTCTTCACACATTTTCTTTATTTACCTTTCACTTTTTCTTTTCTCTTTTATTCCACCACTTGGATTGATCATTTTTCACATTTTGTCTTTTCTATTCACTCATTATTTTATGATTATTGGTTTCCCACTTTAACTACTTACATACATTTTTATCCTTACATTTTACTCTTTTTACACATTTTTATTCTTGTCTATATCCCTTATATTTCTTATCATACCTATTTATTTTATTTTTCTATGAGGCTTGCACAATACTATTTTCTTGTGATTTACCTTTCTTGATTTTCATCCTATACTTATTTAAATATTGATATTATTGCTCTCACATTAGAACACCAAACTTTTTAGAGTTTCTTGTTGAGCCTACATAACAATTTCATCATTTTAGAGCTATCATTACATGATAGGAACCATGCCTTCCCTCTCTATAATTTGCACCTTCATTTTTATATCATTACACATATGGGAATCATGAATTCCCTTTATTACATCATATGTCTTAATGCTATATTTTTACAGACACTTAAAAATGATCTAGGCCTACAAGCTTCATTTTTACCACTTTCATCCTAGCATAATTACGACATTTAATTATGTCATTGGTCCACATTCAACTATTAATTAAATAATTCATAATTATTTAATTAATTCATGTCTTTTTATTCTTCATGATTATTAAATAAATAAATTTTATTTATTTATTAAATACGTCATTAATTGTCTAAGTCTTCTCTTAATTAAATAAATTTCTTAATTTATTTAATTCCCCTTTGTCATATTTTTCTTCTTGATTATTAGATAAATAAGTTTTATTTATTTATTTAATATGTCACTAACTGTCTTAATTAAATAAATTGATTAATTTATTTAATTAATTAATCTTATCTTCTAAATTAAATAATTAAATTTAATTATTTAATTGCCAATTTAATATTCCTCTCATTTTAAATAAATCAATTATTTAAAACGCCATCACAATCTTAACTTCAGTCTATTTTGGTAAATAATCTGAAAAATATTATTTATTTGTCTCATAAAATCCATAATTTGAATCAAATTGGTAATTAATCTTCCAAAAATCAAGTAATTGGGCAGATTCTTGATTTTTCAAATCTGATCTTCAGTCCAAATCTTATCTTCTTGATTTTTCGAATCTCACAAATCAGGCAATCTTATCTTCTTGATTTTTCAAAAATCTTTATTTTTCCTCATTTATTCTCCACCGTCGATCCGATTATTTGAGATATTATTCTGACCATTTGATTAAGGATTTTTCCCTAACCCTAATTAGGGATTCTCAGATTTAATCTGGACCTCTGATTCTAGGTCTTTCATAGAATTTAATCTTGTCCGTCCACTCAAAATGACATTTTCTATAAAATGGCATTTTCCTCTCACTTTTCGATTACACACAGACAGGCTGACATTTTGCATAGGCATTCTAGGCATTTACTTGCACATTTAGTTTTTCATAGGCAATTTCAATATTTGTTATAGTCATTTGATCAAATCTTGGCATTTGTTTTAGACATAGACATTGGCAATTGTAGTTATTGGCACAGGCATTTAGACTTTTAAGCAAATCCTTCAAGGCTTGTTGTAGGACTTAGACATTTTCAGATTGCTCGAACGATGAATCTGAGGGCCACATTATCCAACAAGTAAGAAGGTGCTATGGAGGTAATCATGGGAATTACGATTTACAGGTATAACCATTTTATTGCTTAATTTCCTTTGTGCTCTATAGAACTTTGGGTTTTTATCATTTTATATTGATTTGATTGATCTAATCTAATCCTTAGAAATTACCCCCAGTTACATTGGTGAACCTGACTCCATTTTTCTAGTTGTCCGTACATTTTTTCTATTTTTTTTACTATTTTGCAGGTACAGGTCCAGAATGACACAACTATTTTTTTTAAAATATCGTGATGCATTTGATGCTTCATGACACATTCGCTAATAGAAGAGCCGCAATCACCCTGATAAGCAGCAACTAATACCTAGAATGATGCATCTAATTAGTCAAACTGCATTTGAAGTCCAGAATGACGCATGTGATATGTCGCGCCGCATTTGACTGGTAAAACTTTTCTTTCATTTTTGATATTTTGATTTTCAGATATTAGGGTTTTCTAATTTCTGTTTCTTTTCTGCTTTTTATGGTCTTCTGTTTTTCTATTTTTTTTATTCCTACATGTTAGCTAGATTAGATTTTTGGGTTACTAATCTTCATTTGTAGCATGTGGCGATCCCCATTGGTGTGTTGAAGACCATTGCATAAAAAACTACTAATCTTTTGTTTGCAGATTCGAGTGTGGAAGATGGAATAAACAAACATTGTGCTTATTTTTCTTTCATAGATTAGCAAACATTTGATTTTGGTGCATTTAAAAAGAACACATGTCTTCTTTGATTGATTGTGTTTGCAGAATGGTAGGTGAGTATGCTCTCACTTGGTGAAAACCTTGTGATTAGAAAACCAGACCCATTCTTATCTGTTATTACCCTGACTTGGTATATCGGAGTATCCTCTCCCCTCGCGCTTTTGGGCGATTTTGGGTGTAAGAGAAATGGTTACCAACTCTAGAAATTGGGTCTGCCTAGGGATTTCATCACCCCAACGTGACTCAAACCAGCAACAGAGCTAAATTCAAGCTACCCCCGACTGGTATATAAATGTAAACCTTAAGGGAAAACCTAAGGTTGTGAGTGCGGATGTGTCATACGGACGGAATTGTACTCCCTTAAACCCTATTGAGCTTAACCTCTTTAGGCTGGAGTGCCACCTTAATGGTGATTAATCTCTTGCCCCATGTATGGCCACTCGAATGGGGGTCCCTAACTAAAAAATATTGTATAGAAAGCCAAAATCCTTCTATTTGCTAGCACAACACCGGTTAGTGTGAAGGCATCCACACTTTCGTAGTTTGTAGTAGAAGTGATCAGCTCACCATGGGAGTTTCATGTGGGTTGGAAGCTTGGTTGGCCTAAGAAGAGAGTGCACTATAAAGGGGAGCCTGTGCAGCCAAGCTTCTGAATTCACATGCTACAGATATGCGGTTGGGAAAACCCGTGTGGAATCTAGCGAATATTGTCATGGCCTAACCTAGGATCGTGCTTATCTGATGTGTGTTTGGTTACTTTTAAAACGCTGTGTTTTTCAAGTGTTTTCTAGTTTTACCACAAGTTCAAAATAAAACATTCACCAAACAGATCAAAATTTTCATCAAAACGACAAGAAAAAAAATTATTTTGAAACAAAACTGTCATATCTGTTAAACTGCAAGTGACTTTCTACAAATTCAACCGCTCTGTTAAACCGCATTTGACACTTAGAACGCCGCATCTATAGGTGTCGCGACACATTTGACAACTTAAAAGCCGCATATGCTAAATCAAGTCGCATTTGATAGTCTAAAAGCCGCAATTGCAAAACTGAACCGCATTTGCTTAATTGTGACGCATCCGCAGCTTGAAGCGATGCACCTGCCTGTCAAAAGTTAAAACTTCACATTCAACATCTAAGGTCTTCAAATTGTCAACCATTTGTCAACCATTGTTTCTAGGGACATTCTTTCAGAAACCAAACTTGAAATTGCTCAAAGTCTTCACCCTTAGTTTGCATTAGTCACCATAGGTTTCATACCTCATTCCTTTTCGTTGCATACATTTGGCATTAGACTATCCCTAGGTTCACATTTTGCATACTTAGGATTAGGAAAATCTTAAGCACACTTTGCAAAGTCATTGTTTTCGAAATTAAGCTCTCTTGGACTAAGTCATCAAACCTCCTTTTTAGTCATTGTCCTCTTTTGTGAGATTTTTTTTCCAACTCAAAAGTCTAGTTAGGAAAACTCACTAGTCATTTAGACCTTGTCAACTTGTCATTTCCAACAAAGTCCTTTAGCAGTCAAAATCGAAAACAAAGTTTGAGCTTAGAAGTGCTTAGATAACCTTGTCTTACAGTGCATACACATTGCACATCCCTTATTGTCAAAAATACAAAAACATAGTCTTGCATTGTCATCCTTTATCCAAAAAATCCAAAAAACATAGGCTAGTGTCATCCTTGCATTTAGTTGTCATTCTCATCATTCTCATTTGAGAAAATCCCTTTTACGGTTGAGACTAGGCTTCAAAGACAACAACGACAAATGGAAAACTTTGGACAAGATTCCAATCCCAACATCGATAATAACACTTATGACACAAACCAACATTGGACTTTTTCTGACCCATTTCACAACATGGACATGCAATCTCCCATGAACATGCCATCTTCATCACAAAACATTTTTGAGCCATTCATAGAAAGAGACCAGAATGGACGAGTATATGTCAAAGACTTAGAAGCTGCAGTGCAAAATCCTGATATATTCTCCTTTGTAAAAAAATCAATCTTACGTGACCCTCAAAGGTATCTAGCCATGCTTTTGGATGAAGGGGCTAAGTTACCACAAGGCTTTGACATAAATACTTTGCCACCATCTGTCTACCCTCACAATCAACAGTCACTTGACACAAATCCTGTCATTAATTCACAACAAACGTCCACTTATCACCCTTATCCTAACCTTGACAAGGGAAGCCAACTATCCACTAGTCCATTCCAAACCTCCATGTCATATTCTGACCCTTCACCTATCAATCCCGTCCAAGTCTACATGCCCTATCAACCATCTACCAACTCATGTCAAGTCCTCACATCATACCATATCGATCCGGTCCAAGTCTCCAAGTCCCATTTTAGTCAACCTTACACTAATCCAGCTCAAGACTCCATGGCATATCCGGTTGAAGTCCCCATGTCACATCCTATGTTGTCACATCCTAATCTAGTCCAAGACTCCATGTCATATCTGATCCAAGTCTCCATGTCATACCCTTGTCCTTCACATACTAGTCCAATGCAAGTACCCATGTCATATCCTAGTCCTTCACATACTAGTCCCGTCCAAGTCCCCATGTCCTGTCCTAGTATGTCATTCATTAATCCTTTTCAATTCATCCCATCACAGGCCACATCTAGTCATGAAAATTTTGTCATTACTCAAAGTCACATCCCATTGTCTACACTTGAGGATACATGTCAAAACAAAAGCCCAAAGCATGACCTTATAATGTCACCCTCATGTCAAGAACAACGTAGTCCATCCCATGACCCTATCTTAAAATCCATTCAAGGATTCCTGCAAGACAATCATGACATCCAAAGTACACCTACCATTGACCAAGAAGTCCAAATCCATGACAACCCCATCTTGGACCAAGACCCTACCATTGATAAAGAAATCCAAAATGATCCACTCCTTGACCTTTATACCATTCATGATCAAACACTTGCTGACCCTATAAAGGCCTCGACTATTGACACTTCCCACGATGAGACACTTGCCTTCATGGGACACATAGACTATATTCCTCCAAAACAAGAATCTTCCACTAAGGACATGCTTGCATATGATCAAGTTATAGCTAAAACCATTGGGCTCTATGACACTAAAAATAATGATGGCTTCGACATTGCCTTGGAAGCACCAACAAAATTATTTGAACCTGACATGTCGCATGATCAAACCAAAGATATCAGTCAAGAATATGTCCAACGTGACAATGAAGCTAAGACACGTTATCAACTAGGGTCATCTATCTCTGTCAGAGCAGGCTTTCTTGCAGACGAAAATATTACAAGTGATAGTGTCCATAGACATCATTATGGGTTAGCATCTTGCTTTCAAAACAATAAATACCCCATCGCAAACATAATCTTTCAAAGCATGCAATATCAAGGCAAAGGACTAGGCATACACGAGCAAGGCATTCTAGAACCAATACAACTTCAGGCAAATTACAGACATCAAGGTCTTGGCTATTCCTCAGACAGCAACTCAAACGATGTCAGTGGCACCTCCTCAATACTGGGGGCAACTTTATCAGATACAAATGTCAAAATGGAATCCATGAGAAATCCTTTCCATAAGATTACTGCCAACACCCCCTCCACCCACACCATAAACTGTCATTCCATCATAAATAAACCTTCCCTTTAGAACCAACAAAAACAAAAGTCTTACAAGTCAAAAGATCAAAATCAAATGTCAAAGGCCATTGAATCAAACAAAAGGACAAGTGGACAAATGAACTTAAAATGGATCCCAAAGAAAAGTGGATCAAGCAAAGAAAATATGTCAAAAGGAAAAGTTAATTACAATGTGGAGCCACAAGCAAAGAGGACTTCCACATACAACAAATGTCCACCTCCTTCAAAATGGTCATCAAACAAGGCACCTAAAACTCTTTCCACGTCTACCATCATTTGTCATAACCCTACATTTTGTCTAAAGTCCAATGATCCCATGTCACAAATTCGTCACATCTTGGTAGCAACTCTTTACTGCAAAGACTCTCATGGCACTCTATCGTGATGTGTGTATTCTGATAAGGCCAACTCTAGTATCAGAAAGGATCACAATGACATCGATCAGTTGTATACAAGTGCTACGATCCCGACAAGACAACTCCTTTAGCAAGGTCATTATTGGCATATCATGGCACCAGTCTCTACATCGGCACCATCAGTGGATTCAAAACAGTCAGTGGTAATCTAAAGCATCCAGGCTATCCACAATGTCAAAAATACAAAAAACAAAAAAAAACAAAAATCAAAAAATCATCGCCCTGATGAAAACCTGGCAAACAGGTGTCTTGGTGACACCAAAAATATCAAGAAGTCAAGAAAACAATAAAGAGAAAAATTTCATCCAGTGGTGAAAACCTGGCAAATAGGCGCCCAAGATAAGTACCATGATGAAAACCTAGCAAACAGGCGTCATGTGTAAAATAAATCGTCTATGTGGAATTTTACACTTGGGGGCAAGTCATCTCATTTCCCATACCTTCCTCATGACATTGACATTCGTCCATCTTAGCCCTATCATTTCCATCCATTTTCCCACCTACTTCGGTCTTGACATAAAACTGGCACACATAAATCATGCTTTGGGAAAACTCTTGACATGTCTATCCTTCGGTCATACATGATTCACGAAATATCATGTCATCGACCATCATAGTCTTATTATCCTTATGTGACATAGTCCTTGAAAATCATATGGCAATTCCCTTAGTCTCATGTCTCCCATCCTTTACCATAGCCACCCCCTATCCTTTCATGCCTATCACCTATCTTGGCCTTCCCTTGTCAAATGGTCTAAGGATAATCATCATCCCATCTAGTCCTAACCAAGTCATTCCAAATGCAACGAGTCTAATCCGTACAAGCATATTATCCAAAATTTTACTTGACTGTGTTCTTGGCTTGGCTGTAGACCTCCATAATTTCATCACATTATCGTCATCATCCTTACGTTGTTTCAGGATGCGTCCTTCCCATGCCAAACAACGTTTTCATCACCTGCCAATTGGTATTCAGCTTGACTAGGGGCACAATTATGTTTGTCCTTGGATTTTCATGTATAGGCATCAGTCATATGCATTTGTCATGATCCTCTTAAATGTCAAAATCCAAAAACATCATAAAATATCCTGAAAAAAGACAAAAACATCATAAAATGTCCTGAAAAAAGACAAACATCATAAAATGTCCTGAAGAGAGACCAAAAACATCATAAAATGTCTTGAAGAAAGACCTAAAAATCATAAAACATCTTGAAGAAAAACACAAAAACATTCAAATCAATGTAAAAATCCTAAAAATGGAGTCAAAGTCAGTCATGTCAGTCAGTCCATGTCATTGTCGAACTATGAGGTCTCTGAGTGTATGACGTAGGCAAGGCCATCTGTCGATGAGCCCCCGAGGCCGCACTAGGTCAGTCCATTAGGGTTCATGGCATCACACTGGCATACATGTCAAAAAGTCTTCAAGACAACATGAATCTTTCCCAAACGAACAAAACTCATCATGACAATCATTATCACAGCAAGACAATCTCATCGGCACATATCATCATGACAATATCGACATATGGCCAACACAAGTCAAACTCAATCAACACAAGTCAAACTCAATCAAAACAAGTCAAACTTAGTCAAAACAAGCCAAATTATCACAACCAGTCAAACTATCAACTCTTGGTTACCTTTTAGATGGGTCCTTCTGAAGAATAACCTCTATCATTTATGCCTTAGGATGTGTCCTTCCTAGGAATCGGCATTGTCATCTGACATTTTTGAGGGATCCTTTCTAACACTTAAGGATCATTCCTCTCGACAACAACGTTCTTTCAGATGTGTCCTTCTAAAGAACAAAACTTTGACATTGGTGCCTTAGGATGTGTCCTTCCTAGGCATTGTCCCTATCATTTGACATTTTTGAGGGATCCTTTCTGACACTTAAGGATCATTCCTCTTGGAATCACCGTTCTTTTAGATGTGTCCTTCTGAAGAACAAAACTCTAACATTGGTGTTTTAGGATGTGTCCTTCCTAGACATCAACATTATTCAGGATGTGTCCTTCCTGAATATGGCAACCTTCGGCATTCATCATCTCGACATCATTAAAACTTGACATCCAGACACACTTGGCAAATACTTGGATTTCATTTTTGGCTTTTTATCATGTTACTAGTTTTTCAGCGAGATCCTAACATCGGGATTTAGAGAAGTAGTGATGTATCATGACATTTTTCTTGTCTCTTGACACTCATGTTACTAGTTTTTCAGCGAGATCCTGACATCAGGATTTAGAGAAGCAGTGATGTATCATGACATTTGTCTTGTCTTTTGACACTCATGTTACTAGTTTCTCAGTGAGATCCCGACAAAAGGATTTAGAAAAGTAGCAACGTATCATGATAGTGGCTTTATCTGATTTCTTTTTGACAGTCATATTGCTAGTTCTTCAAGGATGTCCTAGCAACAGGATTTAGAGGAGCAACGACGTTTCATGACTTTTCCTTTTTGTCTTTTTTTGCTTGTGGTTGATTATGACAAAGACTAGGGCAATAACGCTCTTGGTATGAGTCATGATCTTCCTTGTCTGTGACTGCTTGCCTTACGTGATGGTACGACCTTGCACACCTTGATCTATGCCATATCATGGTGTTTCTTGGCCATCACAACAATCTACCTAATGATGATTAAGAGCAATAAATATTAAAAGTCCTATGGTAAGGTTTGAAGGATTTGGTCTAGGAACTAACATGCATCTTCTTTAGTCTTGTCATTTTCTCTCACCCATCTCATATACGCATTGCATTCATGTCTTTTGCACTAAAATTTCTTCATCTCTTCATATTCTAGTCTTCTAATCAATTTCGAGAGCACACCCATGTTCTTGGAACCTATCTATCCTCTCGAGGGGGCATACTGCAACCCTCCGCGTCATTCTTCCTCATCTTATTTTGCACTGGGGCATATTTTTGACTTATTTTCTTTGTCACAATGTGACATGCTACATTATGACAAAGAGGGGAAAAATGTAGACACTTAAAAATGACCTAGGCTTGTAAGCTTCATTTTTACCACTTTCATCCTAGCATCATTATGACATTTAATTATGTCATTGGTCCACATTCAACTATTAATTAAATAATTCATAATTATTTAATTAATTCATGTCTTTTTATTCTTCATGATTATTAAATAAATAAATTTTATTTATTTATTAAATATGTCATTAATTGTCTAAGTCTTCTCTTAATTAAATAAATTTCTTAATTTATTTAATTCCCCTTTGTCATATATTTCTTCCTCGATTATTAAATAAATAAGTTTTATTTATTTATTTAATATGTCACTAACTGTCTTAGTTAAATAAATTGATTAATTTATTTAATTAATTAATCTTATCTTCTAAATTAAATAATTAAATTTAATTATTTAATTTCCAATTAATATTCCTCTCATTTTAAATAAATCTATTATTTAAAATGTCATCACAATCTTAAATGTTAGTCTATTTTGGTAAATAATCTGAAAAAGATTATTTATTTGTCTCATAATGTCCATAATTTGAATTAATTTAATTCAAATTGGTAATTAATCTTCCAAAAATCAAGTAATCGGGCAAATTCTTGATTTTTCAAATTTGATCTTCAGTCCAAATCTTATCTTCTTGATTTTTTGAATCTCACAAATCAAAGTAAATCTTATCTTCTTGATTTTTCAAAATCTTTATTTTTCCTCATTTATTCTCCACCGCCGATCCGATTATCCAGATATTATTCCCAACCATTCACTCATTAAGGATTTTTCCCTCAACCCTACTAGGGACTTAGATTTAATCTGACTCTCTCATTCTAGGTTCACATCATCAATTAATCTTGTTCGTTCACTCAAAATGGAATTTTCTATAAAATGCCATTTTCCTCTCACTTGTCAATTACACACGCACATGCTAACATTTTTCAGACATTCTAGGCATTTACTTGCAAATTTAGTTTTTTATATGCAATTTCAATATTTGTTATAGTCATTTGATCAAATCTTGGCATTATTTAGGCATAGGCATTGACAATTGTAGTTATTGGCATAGGTATTTAGACTTTTAAGCAAATCCTTCAAGGCTTGTTGTAGGACTTAGACATTTTTAGATTGCCCGAACGATTAATCTAAGGGCAACATCATCCAACAAGTAAGAAGGTGCTATGGAGGTAATAATG
Source organism: Sequoia sempervirens (assembly GCA_007258455.2). NCBI lineage: Eukaryota > Viridiplantae > Streptophyta > Pinopsida > Cupressales > Cupressaceae > Sequoia > Sequoia sempervirens. Next base: position 739,609,208 of record VDFB02058242.1, on the reverse strand, counting down.
GGAATTACAATTTACAGGTATAACCATTTTATTGCTTAATTTCCTTTGTGCTCTATAGACCTTTGGGTTTTTATCATTTTAATTTGATTTAATTTGATCTAATCTAATCCTTAGAAATTACCCTTAGTTACAATTTTCACATTGGGTGAATGAGGTTATAAGAAGAGTCCTTTTGGCCAAAAAGTGGACCTCGATTTTCAAAATTTGTCACATTTGAACTTAAAATTTGAAGCACTTAGAGATGGAACCTTAAAAAAAAATCACTAATCATAAAATGTAGTATTTAGAGTCTAGTTTCCAAATATGTAATTAATTTTAATACCTCATTGATATAAATTGATTTTCAATAGGCATTTCTAAAAACCACTATTTAAAAGTCACTTTTTTTTTTTACTATACCATGCACATGTAATGCCCCACCGTGTGAACCCCAAAGGAGAACTAGAACTAACAAATTCTAGCAATTTTTTTAAAAAAAAATTAAACTAACATAAGATGTACATTATTCATGTATAATACATATACAATATACCTATACACATCAACCACGCCCCTCTAGGAACACTTGGATCGCATTGAATAAACATAAAACCATTCCATAACGATGATTAATGAATCCCAAGATTACATTGCAAAGCCATAATATAGGATAAGTATACAATGATCATACATCCATTACACTACATCAATGAGGAACATCCATATATGAACACATAACATAATCAAAAGTATATATATACATTACAATGATCAAATTAGAATATACATGTACATCATAGTTATGATATGAAATTACATCATTTCAAGATTACATATGCACATCAGTGCTTTCTAATAATACAGTGGGAAATGATACATCAAATACAAGAGAGATAAAAAATAAGTGTGCATAATTTAACTAAATTTGGTGAAGTCGATCAATCGCATCGGGTACAATCTTTGTGCCTCATGAACTTCGCCTAGGAACTCCAATGGGGTGCATAGCACATTCCACTGACCATATGGACTTGAAGGCCCACCCTTGTGCTAGGAGATGACAAGAAAGATCCACGACAAAGAAGAGTCTAGTAAACAAGGCTAACAAGACTCCACAACCCAAGCAACAATAGACACAAAGAATATCCGCTTCTAGAGGCTCAAGAACAACAAGGGGGGAACAACACACATACATGGTTGCAAAAGGGAAGAGTGTCATTGCAAGGTCCTTTCATGGGTTACCTTGATATTCTAGACGTCGGCCCCAATCCCTGAGTTACCCTGGCAATCTAGACGTTGGCCCCCATCTATGGTTACCTTGACTGCCTCTCACTAGGCATCGGCCCCATAGGGTGACACATGCGAAATCACTTACCTTTCGTGAGGACAAGGTAGTGATCTTGCTGACTAGGCCTTCTCAGCCCACCCTTAGTCTACGAAAGCACTAATGGAATGGATGAGGCATCTTATTTATCTTACTTAGTGTGATCCTACCCAAACCCATCAGTTTATTTTATTAGGTTTTCGCTTATTAAACAACTATTCCATGGATTACCCAGGTTGCCCCTTTGTGCACTACCCCCCATGAAGAGCCACTCTCCCTAGGAGCACTGTAACACCAATCTAATGACATCAAGGGGTGTACCAAAACATGTAAAGCACTAAAACCACAAACCAAGTGCATATGAGAGGCATGAACCATCTCGCCCAAAAAGATACATCAAATGTCAACACCATGGTACAAGGTGACACCCACAAGAGCTCAAAAGATAAGATCAAACAAACCACAAAGATCAGAACATGGATAATCGAACATAAATCAAGTTTCCCATTGCCTTTGGAAGCCTAGTGAATGAACTACCCTTAAACTCCCAGTAGAGAGTAACTCAGTGCTACGGGTTCCCACATGACTAACACAAAATCTTGTCAAATTGAAATATCACAAGGGGAAAAGAAAACCACCAACATGGAAACATAAACATCCATCTCTTAATTCCTAAACACATTCCATGTAATAATTTAAAAGAACATATTCAACCATCGCTACATTTAATTACACATCCATTTAACATTATTTGAACAACTGAAGAAATTATACAATTCCTTTAATATTCATATACACTTATAAACAAGTTGCTCTTACTTATAACTCATAACATGTATATCTATTTATGCAGATATAATATATATAAATTTAATTAAGAACAACCTACAATTATCTAATTATGTATTTTCACTCAGAATATTACTCTATTATAATTTAATGATATTTATATATATTTACATATATATATACATAATATATATAAATACATATAAATATATTTATTTGAAATAGCTACTGTTATAAACATATCATATATATTTGGTTGTTGTTTTTAACATAGTATATTAAAATTTTAATGAAATAGAATGCATGAATTCAAACACACAAATATATATATATATATATATATATATATATATATATATATATATATATATATATATATATATATATATATATATATATATTCTCAAAGGAAAATGCATGAAGATTAGTTTAAGCCGCGGCCAACCAAGCTCAGTAGAGCTAAGGAAAAGGTGTGGCACAATGTAGGAAGAAAGCCATGAATCTCAAGATTCAACTAGGCCTATTAAAACCCCTATGCCAAAACAAAAATTTGCATACAATATAAATGCCAATTAAACAAAAGATACCACATTTCATCAAATCAAAATTATAAAGCTCCACACATAGGTTGAATCCCCTAAGCAATGCACTAAAAAAAGACCATAGGTGCAGCCAAAGAAAAACTCAAACCATGGATAAAATCCAAACAAGGTATATGAGTTAATTAGCATGAACTTTCAAAGAACCGTCATTATAGGGTGGATGTCATATGGGCACATGGAGACAAAGAAAAGAAGAAATCAAAACTCTTGAGGATATACTGCAATAGATAAAAATAATTTAAAGCTTGCAAACCACAAAATACCTAGCAGTCTAAATCGAAACTCAAGCTACACCATAGAGCAAGGTGGCGAACATGAGAAGGGAATAACAAGCCTATCAAAAGCATAAAGAAATCAATACTCTCTACAGGCCGAAGCCACAATTAGTTGTCCAAAATTTAAACTAAATACTCTAACAAATTCGGCATGAACTTTGTAGGGATTGAGAAAGAAGAAGTCACCCCAACAAAAATCAAATCAAGAATTAACTTATAAGTGAAATTCAATTGGCTGAAACTGAATGCAATAATATAAGACAACTTAAATAACTGAATACCATGCAAATATCTTAGAAAAAGTGATTATTCCATGAATCAAATTGATTCTCCACTAAAATTTCATTACCTATGACATAAAAGACAACATACAAAGCAACATGATACTAAGTGGCATAAGGATAATAACTACAAATCGAATTTCTCTAGCAAGGTTGTGACTCCATCAAATCGAACCAAATCAAAGATAAACTACACATAATCTTGGAAGTCATGAACATCTAAGGATCGACTAGCTAGTTGCATGACATAAGAAATGGAGAATCAAGGAAAAACCAAATCGATAGCCTATGAATACTTAAAAAAAAATGACTTAGCCAATTCACAACTGAAAAACTCAACCGAGATATGGAGATAAGGTGGCAGTAGAACAAAATGAAAACCATCAAAATACTTATGAAATCGGATTGCTTAAACAAATCATTTCCATGCGAACTAAAATGGAGAATGTGAATTCAAAATGTAATCATTTTCATCAACACAAAATGGTGATTAATTGCAGTAATAGACGAAACAAAAATAAAAGAACACCAACCTAGATTCTACGCTGAATATGGAGACGGTGAGCACAAATGATGTCTCCTTTGCAGTCCTCGAATTCGTTCTCCAAAAAAAACCCAATTTTTCCAATAAAACAAAATCTATATTTTTATCTAATAAAGAAAAGATAATTTGTAGAGCCAACTTCTTGTTGAAAAACTCAAAAATTAGCTTCCTTTCTCTCTAACTCTCCTTTCATTTTTTGAAATTATTTTTTTCTTTTTGAAATTAAAAATCAAATGTTGAATCATTAAAAACACAAAAATCGGCAAGTTGCCCTCTCATTTTTAGTTCAAAACAATGCATGCACTTGCATGCAAAATATTTCCAATTTAAATTTCTTTTTAATAACTTTTTAATCATTTAACATCATCACTTTACTCGAATTTAATATCTCCAGTTAATATTTTATTTAAACAACATTATCCACTACATTTGCATTTAAAATAAACATTATTAATAAATGCAAATAATATTCCATTAAAATATTCATCATTAATAAAAGTAATACTATATAGTATCGAGTCATTATAACTTAGCAAATTAATTAATGACATCTATTTAATAATTTAATTTAATTAATAAACTCTACACCTTTCTATTTCACAATATTAATTTATACAATTATCTATTTTATAATTTACCTTTACTTAATAATTTAACAATTAATAGTCAATCTCACCTCTACACAACATAATTCATTTAATCATCATTTTAACTCTGAATTAATTTATATTTCCTTATAATCAATTTAATTTAATTAATTGATTAATCAAGGCTAGATATAATGTTTACTTTATCACATAATTTCAAAATCAAATTAAACAATATAATAATGCACACAACGAGATGGCTTCCTTTCTCTCTGACTCTCCTTTCAATTCCCAAATTTTTATTTTTATTTTTTAAATTAAAAATCAAATGCTGAATCATTAAAAACACAAAAATCAGCAAGTTGTCCTCTCATTTTAAGTTCAAAACAACGCATGCACTTGCATGCAAAATATTTCCAATTAAATTTCTTTTTAATAACTTTTTAATGATTTAACATTATCACTTAACTCCAATTTAATATCTCCAATTATTATTTTATTTAAACAACACTATCCACTACATTTATGTTTAAAATAAACATTATTAATAAATGCAAATAATATTCCATTAAAATATTCATCGTTAATAAAAGTAATACTATATAGTTATCAAGTCATTATAACTTAGCAACTTAATTAATGACATCTTTTTAATAATTTAATTTAATTAATAAACCCTACACCTTTCTATTTCACAATATGAATTTATACAATTATCTATTTTATAATTTACCTTTACTTAATAATTTAACAATTAATAGTCAATCTCACCTCTACACAACATAATTCATTTAATCATCATTTTAACTCCGAATTAATTTATGTAGAAGTTGATATTCCAACCTCACAAATCCTAATGAACACCTGCAAGCAAATAACCTTTCACCAAAGGAGATCAAGAGACAAAAGAATGGTGCTCTGTAAACATGAAGCAAAAGATGCATTACCTAAGAAGATTTTCCTGAGAAGATTAATAATTACAAAGAGATCAATCCTTAAGAAAGGAGATCAAAGCCCTAAATTGAGAACCCTAGGAGAGAATTAAATTAGCATGTGACACGTGTCAAGATCATAATGAACAAGATGACATGACTAATTTAATAATGCATGAATAAATATTCCTAAGTTTAGCTTAAGTGAAATAAAGTAAAGGTGACTTAATTAATTAATCAAGTAAACAACCTATTACTCAAACACCCCCCCTTAAGATGAACTTAG
>VDFB02058242.1:739546199-739603512 GCA_007258455.2 Sequoia sempervirens | reverse complement strand
GACCAACTTTGTGGGGCCATAACTTTTGGTCCGAGTGTCCAATTTGCTATTATTTCATATCGTTGGAAAGCTCTTGACGAGCTCTACAACACTCAAACCGACCATAGGTTGGTTTGGCCACCTTTTGAGTTGTTTTCAGGCCTCCAAAGTTTTATATATGAATTTGAAGATACATTGGAAAAATTTCTCGGGACGAAAACTTTAATTTCTCCTAAATCGTGTAGGGTTATTGAGGTGATTCTTTCGCAAACGATTTTTTTTTTAGCTCTGCTCCTTGGGGTAAATTTTCACGTCCATATGAGCCCATTTAGGATGACTTACTAAAAATAGTAAGTGCACATTTTTCACTATTTTTGATGTTTGACAGTCTTATACCCCATAAGTGCCATCATGGGACTCAAAACAACTAAAGAAAACATTTTTTTTTGGGTGATGCAAGATTGTCCTAGACCGCTAGATGCTCCTACATCACTTGACCTTTACGTTAGCAATAATTATGAAATGCTTGATCATTATATACTTCAAGAAGTGGTTTATTGGGATCTATTAGATGCACAAGAGGGAGACTTTATGCAAATTAGAATTCAATAAGATTTGAATTACACCACTGAGAGATTCTTTAAGTTTAGTAAACTTCCTAAAATAATCTGGTTCAATAAAACTTATATTAAGAGTGGTAGCAACTTGATTAAAAAAAATTCATGTCTTTGGTTGAATTGCAATAATTTGAAGGATAATAAAAAATCCGACTTGAAGATCCATACATAAAGAAATTTCATTCTAGAAATTTGGATTCTACATTTTAATATGTGCACATAAATTTATCAAAGAAATTTTTTATTTAAAGACGAATTATTTCATATTGGTTTAAATAATCCCTTAGTAAATATGTTTGCTTGACTCAAAATCATGTTCAAAGTGGGTGTTGAATTTTGAAAATAAAGACTAGAATTGGATTATATAATCAAATAATGTGTTCATTAGGTCCTTGAGCATACCTAAATAGACAAAAAAATATTACTTGAAGGTCCACATTAATTTTAAATTGATTTAGGAACACATTAGTGAGACCATCAAATAAATATATATATGCTTGGGGAAGTGAAAAAGTCATGCAATAGTGTAGTTTTTACACATTTGTGGAAATAGCTTCACTAGTAACTTATCCTCATAAAGATAGTTTACACATACACATATGAATGATCTTTGATAGAATTTTTAGGGTCAAAATTTTCATCATATATTAAAAATAAAGTTGCCAAAAATCCCATTGGTAATGGATATGTCACAATATTAAATGATAGTGGTGTATGTCTAACATCCTTGAATTCATTAATATTTGTCCATTTGGATTTGCATTCATTCTCTTTTCTATTTGGTATATTTCAAGGAATAGTGCATCTAGGTTAATGATGGAATGTTTACTTATGGGGGTTTGGGGCTAGTATTGTGTACATGGGTATGCGTATGAGAGATATGATGGCTAGATAAAATGATAGCTTGTGATAAGGGCATGGAGGAAGTAAGGTACTTAACATATTTAGGATTTGAGATGGAGTGTTGGATATGAAAGTGGCTTGGCTAAGTTGGATAATGGTAGGCCTAGTAGTGGTAGATGAAAGAGGCATGGAGGTGTGATAGATAATGTGGATAATTGATATCTCAAATCAATTAATCTAGGAGCTAGTACATAAGGGGAGGGTAAGTGGAAGGGTGATATGTAGTAAATGATGAAAGACCAGTAATGCTAGTATAATGGGGATTAGTGGTGTTAGAAGTTTCAATAGTTGAGGATGGATCTATAGTACAAGTTTTATTTAAATTAGTTGCACTAATCATAATAGATGAAGTAAAACTAGCACAAATAACTTGTAAAGTTTCTAATTCATATGGATTGTTAGTGAACACATCTTGAAAAATATTTTTTTATGATATTTTGCATTAGCCAAACTAGAAAAATTTAAGTTATAAAGTCTCAATTGTTCACATGTGCATCATGGTCATAATTCTCATTATTCTCAATATGTGCATTAGAATATACCTTGGTCTCAATGGATGGAAAAATTATGGTAGGCATAAGATGAGTGCTCATTCAAAATGATAGATTAGGATCTTGAAAGTAAGATATGGAATAAACAAAAGATTAAAAATAAAGTTCAAAATAGTTTCATTTTGAAAAATTAGAAATATCAGTGATAAAATAATTAGAAATATCAGTGATACATCATATTTACAAATGAAACCCTAATGTTTGATGACCAAGGGTGGGTAGAGTGGGTGAAAATATATAAAAAATAATGCTCAAATCTCTAGTAGGAGATGTAACAATGTAAAAGTGAAACAAAAGAATATGAAGAGTTGCAAATAAAAAAAAGAGATATATATTAGAATAGTTGTATTTAAAGCTCTAATATGGGTAAGAACTCTTAGAAGAACACTTTGTCATGTAAATACAAACAAGTTCACCAAAAAAATGTAAGAAAAATAAAGTTTCCTTAGGGTTAATCAAGGCCAGTTAAATAAATGTAACTAAGCACAAATCTACTCAAGTTAAGTAATGGTAATTGTGATTGATAAATCATATTACTACAATAACTAGTTTAAGAAAATAAATGTGGTGGATAATGTTAATTCGCTTATTGATAGAAGAACTATTTCCTTTTGTTGAAGATTGTGGAATTAAGTAGGTGCCTATTTGGAAAAGGGAACCTATTTGTAAATAAAGTACTTCAAAACCTACTCTATATCTATGCTCTATCTTAGGTCAAATTTACATGTTTGGGTAAAGTATATAGTCAAATATTTATTCTTATTTCAAACTCAATCCTATGAAAATTAAAATTATGATTTATGATGTTTCCTAATAGACATTGTGCTTTGATATTTTCTAGTATCTAAGAAATTGTCATATTCATAAATGCTTAGAAGGGCTACTATTATGTCACAAGGAAATATGTTCTCCTAGGTCAACTCTTGAAAATGTGTGTGAAAGTTTGAAGACAACAAACAAGGCCCTCAAAATCAATGGATGCATATTTGTTGCTCTTTTTAGCATACTAAAATCCAAATACTTCACTAAATTGGTTGTCCTTAATTGCTCTAGAATGAGAAAGGACTTGTGACTTTTGGAAATCCCAAATAAATATTAATGAATGTCCCTAAATACTGGCCAATAACATCAAATTTTGAAAAACATGTAATTGGCTTAGGATAAGAACATGGAGGCAATCAACTTTGAATTTGAATTTTAGGAAAGGGAAGGGCCAAGTTTGCAACATAGGATTGATGCTCATGACCATGAAAATGACCTCGAGTAAACATATGATCCAATCTGGATAAATGATGATTTTATTTGAACAAGTGTACAAATAAAACTAATGTATCAAAATATGTATATAAAAATAAAATACAGACAATATATATAGACTAAAAGAAACTGAACATTATATAAAATTACACCATTTATTATTATATACATATATCAAAATATTTCATCGCAATATATACAAAACTAAATGAAGAATAAGTTAAATTTACAAATCTTAACAATGATAAGAACTACCTGCACAAGCGACGAGAACGTCCAAGTACTCCAGCGACTGAATGTTACACAGAAAATAACATTCCTGTTGTCGTATTGTGATTGACAGGAACACATTTTGATGCGTTAGGTCATTCTGAATCTCTCAACAAACAAACAAATACAATATTTGATTTTTGTAGGTACAGATGTTACTTGGAAATTGGGTTTTTGTTATACGTTTGAAAACAGTCAGCAATGAAAGATCAGTCCACAATCTTCCATTAAAGTAGCTGCGTACTCAGTTAGAATTGGAAATGTTCCTTTTTTAGTTTGCTATAATGAAATTTTATTAAATCATTTGATATATTAGAGATGAAATTATTTTTTATTGGAAATTGTTAGGAACGATATATTATCAAGGGATTGAAAAAGGAAAAGAAAGGCACCACTTGTCATGTGGAGGAACTGCCAACGGATGAAGAAAAGAAAGACTCTGCTGACAGAGATTCTCAAGGGGATACGGTGGTGAAAGGCACCACTTGTCATGTGGAGGAACCGCCAGCAGATGAAGAAAATGAAGACTCTCCTGACAGAGATTCTCAAGGGGATACGGTGGTAAAAGGCACCACTTGTCATGTGGAGGAACCGTCAGCGGATGAAGAAAAGGAAGACTCTGCTGACAGAGATTCTCAAGGGGATACGGTGGTGAAAGGCACCACTTGTCATGTGGAGGAACCGCGAAGACTCTGCTGACAGATTTTCAAGGGGATACGGTGGTGGCTGCAAGTATTGACACTGGAGCCGAGCAAATAAGTGTTCCCAGGTCTAATAGACTAACACAACACAAAAAGGAGGTTCAGGTTGACAAGATTTTCAAATGAGGATTAAAGCTCTAAATATGGTGCATGTTTGAACATGAATGCATTTAACTTTAAATTGATGAAAGATGTTAGAATTTACAAATATAGCATTTCTTGAGTAACCTATGAAGCAAATAGATATAAAATAAATTTTAAAATATAATTATTCATTTGGCACAAGGCGTAAAGCCTATATATAATATATTAATATATAAAGAAGAAATTACAAAGAAAAAGCCAGGCAACATCAACAAGCAGCAAACAAAGCAAAAATGTCATACACGCTACAAGCTAATCCCCTTCAATGTGAATAGGGGAGCAAAAGGCAGATGCCAAGACAATTTGAAATAAGATTTTTTATGTTTCTGCACAATTGTCCAGTGTTGTCCACTGAATCCATCAAAATATAATTATTCGTTATCCTTTATTAAATATTGATTTTCTTATTATTAATTTCAAAAATATTTTCAACTAATTTAGATGTAAATTTATCTATTTAATTATTAATTATTTTAATCACAATCTATTATATTTTCTTGTTTCACCTTTTAAATAAATTAAAATTGACTCAACTATGGTAAATTGCATTCATTTATCAAATAAGACAATAAATAGAACATAAAAGTGACATGAAAATAAGTTTGCAATATTGAATTTTTATAGTGAAAAAGAAAAAAGTTTAAAGATTCCATAGCTTACATCACACTAATAATACTATTCACAACTTATCATTCAATAGATGCATTAGTATTCCTACCTCTCACAAGTACTAATAAATTTATCACAAAGATACAATAATAGGATACAAGAATTTACGATCATAAAAATATAAATAATAAATATATAATTATAGGAAGTCGCAAGGAAAGATACACTACCAATAAATACATCACAAAGATAACATGATGAAATATAAAGATTTATATTCACAAAATATAAATAATAAATATATAATTAGAAGATGTGACAAAAGATATAATACCAATAAATACATCACAAAGATACTATGATAGGATACAAAGATTTATTTATGGTTACAAACAAATAAACAATAGTAACAAATAGATAACTACAATAAAGTACCATAAAATGACAACAATATGGATAGGTACATCAACAATAACAATCAATGAGATGTTAATAGATGAGGAACAAAAGCTTGATATGTCATTGCTCAAAATATAGTCAAGTAGGTGTTATGCAACTCTATTAGTTTTAATAGCTTCACAGGATATAGTGAAAAATAATGAAGAAATCATTGAGTGGGAGTCGTTTGAGTGACGAGCAACGAGAAAGTGAGGTTTTGAAAATTGATGTAGAGCGGGAATGTTTGGGCAAGGGCCCTTCTCCTCCTCGAGTGGTTGGGGATTTGGCTAGTGTCGATCCCCCTGCACCTAAAAACTCTGTGAAGGTTCTGATTTTTGGTGACTTCCCTACTGTTGGCTTTAGGGCCGCTTTAGGTTGCCATTAGAAATATTTTTCTGATGTTTTTAAAAATGATCGTGCTCAGACTCTACCTACTCTGACTAAGGTTAGGCTTTTTCCTTGTGCTTGTGCTTCCCCTATCATGGTCTGTAGACCAGAGATTGCAGAAAATGAGGATTACTATGTAAAGTAGGGTGTGGTTTGTAGGTTTGACGACTTGTGGCCCTCCTTTCCTGATCTCCATGAGTGGGTTTATGTCTCTTGGAAGCCTATTGTTTCTAGGAAGATTGACCTCTATCCTAGTGCTAGAGGTTTCTTCTTTGCAACCTTCACTTCCTCTGAGGAGTGCGATAGAGTGCTAGAAAGGGGGTGGATGTGGGGTATTCATTCACTATTCATGAGGCCTTGGTTGCACTCTTTCAATCCTCTTATAGAGTCGTTGAATATTAGACCAGTTTGGGTCCAACTACCAAATCTCCCTCTCTAGTTTTGGGAGGATTCATGTTATGAAGCTATTGGCAACGCCATTGGTTGCTTTTTGAATGTGGACTCTACAACTTGGGATCTTGGGCATACTACGGTGACTCATATTTTAGTTGATTTCGACATCTCCAAACCTCTCCATGATGGTGATGTGGTCTTGATGGTGGAGGACAGACCATGGAAGCAACTTCTAGACTCTGAGGGGCTCTCTTTTTGGTGCAGGAGATGTTTCTCCATTGGTCATTTGGCCTCTGGCTGCCCTCATGCTTGTTGCAAGGGTGTTGCTACCTAGTGGAAGGATGCTCTCTCAGGCCATCTCACAGTGGGTACTCCCTCTTTGGATGGTACCTCCAGGGAGGAAGACCCTTCCTTGACTAATTCATCCAAGGAGACTATGTCTCCCTAGGATCCTCCACCGACTATCCCTTCCATGGAACCATTGATGCCTCAAACTGCTATTGTTATTCAGGCAGAGCCTACCCATCCCTTGATGAACACCTCTGCTAGTCCTTTGAATGCTCCTAACTCCTCTTTTGTACTACTGGGGCTCCCTCACTGCATGGTGGCCCTTTCTGCATGGTGGTTGTTGAGGATCCACTCCTCTCGTCTCGCTCAGTGGACTTTGATTCTAAGCCTTCTTGGTCTATTGTGTAGAGAAAGAAGGGACTCCCCAAATCGCGGCCTAGGGTTTTGGAGGTCAGATTAGTCCCCTCATATTTTGGGGTTTTCTAGTCCTCATTTGTTGTTCAACATGTTGTTTGTCGGTTGTTCATGTCCTGGTTTTGTTCTATGTGTGGCCTGTATTGGCCTATTTTGTCGAGCCCTAGTGGCTCTTGTTTGTAAAGGGATCGACTCCCTTTTGAACTAGCTTCTTTTTCTAGTTCATGTCCTATTTTGAACTAGCTTCTTTTTGGACCTAAGGGCTCTCCGTGTAATCGGTACAACATCTTGTAAATGCTTCTTACTTAATAAAAAATAGTTAATGAGGACATTATCAATATTAACTACAAGAACTTTTTTTTTATTAGTTTTTTTATATAAAAATAAGTTATATTATAAAAAATGGGTGGAAAAGGGATATATTTTATAGCCTATGAAAATTTAAGTTTCAAACAATATATATGAAGATATAAACAAAAGAATAAATGGTGAAGTTATTAAGAAGTTAGAGTTGGAATCAATAGAAGGAGGAGGTGGGTCAAGATTATTCAATTTTTCCTAACCCTCAAGAAAGTAATTTCCATCTGGAATAGGACACATGCCTTCATCGTTACCTCATTTTTCATTAGGTTCCTAAGTAAAGGAATCAATTAAGCTCAATTCAATCCAAGTTAATTGATTAATGAAGCAATTAAATATTATTTAATTTATTTTTATTCGAGTTATTGGAAATAATGGATTTGTTCAAATAATATCAAATTATAAGTACAATTATGATATAAATAGTATTTAATGAAGAAAAATATTGGTTAGCTATGTGACAAAGGAATGGGTCTTGGTTGATGAAGACAATGAGATCTATACCCCTCAAAATCTATATATGTCATAGATAGTCATGTATGTATATTAGAATCATAATATACCCTTTTTATGTATGTTAGGTCATTTTTATTGTTCAATATTTATTTTACACATGTGAACCTACATTTTATCCATGAATTCAAGCTCTAATGCTTTTTGGATTTCACCCTATTAATTTTCAAAAAATAAGTTGCTATACAATAATGATCTTTATTGCATTCTTATAAGATTTTTCCAATATAGAAGCATTTAATTTAAACATCTTAACAAAAAACACACTTTAAATATGCACATGAATTCTAGAATGATTGCAAGGTGATTCACATGTACTCATATGTGTACAAGAAAGTATTTTGTCTTGAATGCCTTTGTGATGGGAGATCCTTGGACTAATGGATGATATTTGATTCTGAGGCCCACCCTCTAGTGGTAGATGTATATACTTATATTTTAGATTTTTTTTGGGCATCATGTGACATTCATGTTATGCTTTATATTTGGCTATGGACCCTTGAACTTGATTATTTTGTTAGACCCTTAAATATGTGTATTTGTACATGTGATAGATCAATGGTAACATTAACAACATCATGTAGTTGGTTAGCTTCACATGACCTTGATCTATAATTCAATGTATAATTCAAATTTATGATTCTAAGTTTGATATACCTTATATATCAAGTAATTATGGTAAACTAGCTCATCAATGTTAAATGATCATCAAATATAAATGTATTACAATATGCATGCATGTAGAATAGATTAACTTCATTTGGATAGATTTTATGTGTAATTATTAATTGGAAACCATAATGCATACGTTAATTTCAATACTATGGTGATTAAATTGATTAGGATTATAATGGACTTATGAAATGAAAATGTGTGTTTGCCTTAATTAAATGATCATTCTTGTGCAAATTTAGTGAGTTAGAATTTAGGATTTTATTCTAAATTGAGAATGTGATGATAGGAGAATTGCAATAGAATGACAACTTAGAATAATTAATAGTCTAATTCGATTAAATGATGTTTGTAAATTGTGTGGTAAGAATCCAAGAAAATCTCATCATGATAAAAAGATGGATATAAATTTTGAGAATTAGGTTTGATTGAATAAGAGAGAAATTGCATAATTGTGACATTGGATTTAATTGATCATGGGTATTTAATTGTGATTCAATGTTTGAATGTGTGTTTTAATTCAGTTGCTTTGGCTATATATTTTATTTGAAAAAATTAATGGATAAATCGAGTGTGCAAGTTTAGTTCCATGAGCCATGGAAATTGAAGAAGTCCTAAGAACCCAATGTGATCAACTTGAAACCAAGACCATAGTCCATTTGGAAGGATTATAGTCTCATTTGTGATGTATTTTATTCATAATGTTATTATCAATATTTTTCATGATTTTTATCAATGTCATGTGACCAGTAGGATGTGTGTTGGCAACTTATGTGGAAAACTTCATATAAATTATTTTAGGGATTTTAAAAGGGTCTTAAAAAACTTTATTTTAAGTGTTTTCATGTTTTTTGGTCACCTAGGTTGAATACCTATGGGTTAGGTGTATTTTTATGCCTCATTTTAGACTTGGGTCAAGATGTGACCCTTCTAAAATGACCATTTCAAGTAATGACGAATTTGAAAAGAGAAGGCTTGGAAAAATGACTTGTCACTCTCCAAACCCACTCTCCAAAATTTATTAATGAAATTGGATAAAGAAACAAGGCTCTTACATGTGTGATTCTCCTTGAAAGGATTTAGTGGGTTGAGGGTACAAGCACACTCTCGAGATCTCCCAAAGTGTCACACATGTGTGATCACTTGTGGGAGAATTTTCTTGAGGGAGGAGTGAGAGAGTGACAAGTGCCACTCAATCAAGGAATTAAAATTAGGGATTCCTATTTATCTCCCATTAGAGAATGAGGAGAGGGTTCTTCATTTTGGAGTATTTTCACTTGTTCATGTTGTGGTTTTTTTTTTTTGTCTTTGGGGAAAGAATTCTAAGAAGGAGATGTATTTGGGCTCATCCTCAACTCAATCTCACCACTTTGGAAGCTTTAGAAGGTAGGTCTTCTTGAATTTTGTTTACTTATGCTTAATGTATGTGTGTTTTATATTTTAATTATTGATTTCGGTATTAGTTTGTTATGTGTTGTAATGGTTATGGGGTTGTAAAAGACAAGCTCACCCTTATGGGAATACCATCCTTAGTTTATGGGATGAGACAGATGAGACTCTCCTTGGGAAGCCCTTTTCCTCCTTAGAGAAGGAGAGGATTTTAGGGTATGAGTACCCATATGATATAGTGGCTTTAGGATTTGTGTTGGAAGAGAAACTTGGAAGTCGAAATGTGTTTAAGGTGAAAAGGGTTAGTGAGAAGTATTATCTTAATTTCTATTTAGAGAGTATTCCATGCTCTCACCCTTAGTGAATCTCATTTGGGATTCTATGTGTGTGTTTAAAACATTGGTTTAGGGTGTTCATGTGTTTTCTATTTTGGAGTTGGGTCTTTTTTCTTACAAGTGTATGTGAGTGCTTGTGTGTGAATTAGTTTCTATGGAGGCCTCCTAGCTTAGGAGTGGCCTATGTGTAGGTCAATGATTGAGAGGTAAGCTTCCCATGACCATTAGAAAAATTTTGTGATTATGTGTAGGTGTGGAGAACTTTGGAGACTAATCTAAATGGTGGAAATGGAGTCATTGTTTCATTGTTGTAATAAGAAATAGGGAAAATGTGTAGTGGAAGACCTTTAAGAGGTACTTGTAATTGTATAATTTTAAAAAGATCCATTATGTAAACCAATGTGAAATTTATAATGTATGTACCTCCTATTATTTGTGTGAAATAAATAAAATATATATTGCACTTTAATTTAGTGATTTCCTTCTTTGTATTAAGTGTTATTGCAAAAGAAATTTATATTATTCCTACTCTCCTTAGTTCATTTAAATATATTGCTAAAAAAATTATTTAATATTTGAAAAGAAAGAAAAATAGTTATAACCTATTGTTGTTATAGTTGTATAAATATAATTTGTATAATGCAAGAGTCTATTTACTAAGATAGACATTTTAATTTCACACACACACACACACACAAGTTTGGGCAGAATGTTTAAATTATATTATCTATTTTTTATCAGCATTAAATTGATTTTTTTAAAACCCATTTGGGGTAAAACTTTATATACAAGAAAATAAAACTAAGCCGCACAACAAAGGGTTGAAGCCCTAACCTAGTGAGGTAGGGGATGGGGAGTGTTAGCCTCCCCATTCCCCATAGGTTGTGACTTGTGGGGAATGGGTAGTCATTGCCCCCAAAACCCCATTGTGGATGTTTGATAGCTAAAAGCAAAATAAAATAAAATTATTAAACACTATTGTTACTCGCCCTCCCTGCGCATTCAATTTGAGGTTAAAACATTAAAATATTAATATTAATATTTATACACACATGTTGTATATACTAAATTAGAATTATATATATATATATATATATAATTATATAATTTGAAGCAAAATAAATAAATAAAAAGAAACAAGTGATCTTGGAGGGAAATCCTTCCAAATGTTTGTGAGGATATAAAAGGGATATGTGTTCTTTTAAAGATAGAATTAGGTCAAATTATGTTGCCCTAAAATTGAGGGAGTGATTTGTGGCTTAATGCACTTTTAACCCTTATGTGGAGATTAATATTTATTATTAATTGCATAGTTTAATTATAAAAGTTTCAATTAATTTTAATTATTGTTGATTGTAAGTTTAAACTATAGAGAATTAGATTTATTTTTATTATTTTTATTATATAATTTAAACTATAGAGAATTAGATATATTTTAATTATTATTGGTTGTATAGTTTCAACTTTAAAAGACTTAAATTAATTTTAGTTATTGATTTATTGTATAGTTTAACTTTAGAAAATTTAATTATTTCCTTTAACCTTAGGAAACTTAGTGAATTATTTGTATAAGATTATTTAATGATTCTTTTAGTGAACCTTAGATGAATGTTTAATTTGAAATATATAGTTTAAATTTAGTCAAGGATTGGAGTAAGATAAATGTATGTAATTTAGATTATTGTTAAATTAGAAACTAAATCAAAGGTTTGGATTCAATTTAATAAAGCTTTTTAATTTATCGTAAGGTTGTAGATTAAACTATTTTAAATTATTTAAAGGTATTTTTGTTTCCCAAGCTATGGTTAAGTGCTTAATGATTTGTGTTGGGTTTATGTGTTAAATTTTAAATATATATTTTTGTTAACTATTACTTTAAACACAAGTTAGATTATAATAAAATAAATGTTAGAGTTTAGATGAAATTTGTTTAAGTTGGTAGTTTTAGGCCTTGGGTGGTTCCAGTGCGGCACCACCTCATCATTTCCACATAGTGAGCCTAACAAGGGTTTTACACCATATTAGGGTTCTCATAATTGTGTCTCTATTGGAGACAACTATAACTAATTAGATTAACCTAGCATTGTTTTAGGGTATGTGTGAAGGTGATCACACTCTCGATGACACTTATCCTGTTACCTCACTCTCAGGTGGCATGCTTAAGATGAGGTTGCACTAGAAATGTCATTTGGTGCACAATTTTATCACCATGTCATGCATGGTAGACATATTTAGTGGATTTTATGAGAAAAAAATTAGTTGTGTTTTTTCCTATCAAGCTAAAATTAGGACATGACATTTGGTAAGAGAACCTATGTTCCAACATCAGGAACTCTAGAAATAGTAAATGTCTTAAATTAGGATTTTTTTGTGTTAGGTTGATGAAATTAATGTTTATAAGCTTGGTTATAATGGGTGATGGTGAATTTTTTTTTTGTAGTCATAGAATAGCCTTATTCCTATATCACTAAGTGATCTCATTTTATGGAAGGGATTTTAGTAGATAAGAAACTATTAAACCATCACACCATGCTTTTGTTGATCCAAATATGTCTTCTTAGTTAAAGTAGATCAAATGTTATGCAATTGACCAAGATATATGTAGTATGTTCAATAATTTTTTCTTATTATTAAGTAGTTTTGAAAGTATTTTGAACCAAGTATGTGGGTTGAAAGTTGATTGTTCAAAAAATTGGTTAATACCTAGGAGTTGATATAAGGTCATAAGAGAAACGTTTCAAAAAATTCTTAAATAAATAGTAAAGGATCAAAAGAGTGTACATTTTTCATGACCATCCTTTATTCCTTTTGAAATCCATGTAAATAATTATGGACTTAGTTTTGTTCATAACATTGATTCAAGTTTGAGCTAGTCTTTAGTAGAAGGAATAAATTGATCTTGGAAAAATAGTTCTACCTTGTTTTGGATTTAAACTTAATATTTTGGTTCATAAAACATTGTATTATCTAATAAAATAAAATTTTCCTTATCCCTTCATTATAGTTGAAATATTGTTATAACATTATCTCTTTTCTAAGTATACTCTAATTATATGCAAACTCAAATGAACTTGTAATTGACAAAACATGTACTTCCTTTTGTGATGAAGGTGAACATGAAAATGATTAATGATAAGGTTGTTTGAGACACCACTTAGGAGATAGAAGATAAAAGCTTTACCTATTTTATTCCATTAAAGGGAAGGATTCTTTTCCATGGAACCTAAGTTGACAAGGTACTTTGGTCCATACGTCTCCCTTATTTGAATAAAATGATGTTATTAATCAACTAAAGGCTTAGGTTAAGTGAGCTAGGCATATTTAAGAATTTATATGAGGAACACAAGTGCTTGTCGAAATGGATCTCTTAACCAAAACTTTTCTTAATCCTAGGTTTGGTGGATTAGTGTATGTAATTACTTTTTGCATATAAGGAGTGAAATAAATAACAACAATCTCTTAAGTTTGTGAGTGGGATGGATCTAATTAGCTTAAATTTTCTTATATATATATATATTAATTATATTATATATACATTTTTAAGTAATGAAGTTTGAGGGATTTCATTAAGTAGTTGATAGTGCCTTGAGAAAGAGGTCTCAAAACCTAGAAATAGAATTTATAAATTTAATTGGATTTATTATTGTCTTGGTTTCAAATATTTTAGGGGATATACAAGAAGGATGAACATGAAAATGAGCCAAGAAAATAAAACTCAAAGACTTACCCAAAATCATGATTAAGAAGAAGCTATCAATTTTTGAACTATAATTAGTGGATACTAATACCCTGATAATGGCATAAAATGACTAAAATAAGAGAAGATCAAAATCAAGCAATGATAGGAACCGACCCTCAATGGATCTCCATCTACCCTAAACAAATAAAGGAAAAATGTAATTCATGGATTATGAGGCATCCATTAGAGAATTTGCATTTAATTAATGGTGTAACAAGACCTTTTAAGACTTCAATTGAATTTTGGGACATAGATGTTGCTTCACACTTTTACTTGAATACATGTTAAAATTATAACTTTATCTATTTGATGTATGATGTTCTTTTGCTTATATATTTTATTTGAAAGATTAACATTGTTAGAATATGTTTTTTGAGTCAATACTCATTGTTGCTTCTAGAAGAGCTATATATTTAAAGTATTTATCTTATTTAAAAAAATTAGTATTGTAGGGGCGGTGCACCTAGCTCAATTGGTTAAAGCACCCTATTGTAGGAAAGAGGTCATGAGGTCTAGTCTCCCCACTGTCCCCATGGTACCAGAGGGTGTGTCATGCCAGCGCCACTGGTCACGTGAAAAAATTTCACTAGGCGCACTATGGTTTATAGGGGGACAACTACCCGACCGATTCCTGCAATCTTAAAAAAAAGTTTTTAGAACTATAAAAAGAATAATTTTATGTGTATATTGGTGTAATGTAGGAAAATGGGATATAGGGTCTAAATCACACCTTTAACCTACATCATTGGGGGGAAACAAAATGACCATAAAAGAACACTTGGATACTATCCTCATGGAAGAGCTAGAATGGTTGATCAAGGTTTTAGTCCCCTTTGGGAGGTTGATTGTAGTTGATTAGGAATTGAATTAATTTGAGCTAGGTCAACTATGCAACTACAATAAACTAATGGAAATACAAAATAATATAGAACTTATTTACAAAACTGAGAATAGAAAAGTAGAGAGTAGAGACAAAGGAAATTGGCATTCAAATCTATACTGAAAGTGACTAGTTAGGGGCTTGGGCACCCTAGACTTTAGATTAGGGTTTTTGGAATTCTTGAACCAGTATCAATGAGTTACAATCTATTCATGCTTCCCTATTGAACTTAGCTTTGAAACGTCATTTGTTGATGGATAATTGATCTTTCCCTATTTTGATGAATGAATATTCTTGAATACTTGATCTTGATGTTAGGTATTCAATATTCTCTAAATATATTTCAGATATGCTACCTGAAGAAAGAGAGGAGAGAAATGGTCTTGTTGTATAGGGGATTTCCTAAGTAAGATCTCGTTTTGGCTTTTCCACCTCTGAAATAGTTATGATGATGTTGGATAAAGAGTGTTTACCCTAGGTTGGGAAAAATAAAATGGATAAAACAAATGATAAATCACAAGTGTTGCAATCTACCACTTAAATATGCTTTCCTTTATGGACATAATTCATGTAGCACATCTCATGGAAGGAGAATTTGATACTTAATTGAAGGTTCTACAAGTGTTAGCAATCACAATGGTAATGAACTTAAAACATGAAATAATCTTACATGATGCATTGCTAACATAAATATTGATTAATAACCATTTTGTTGAAGCTGCAATAGCCTATCATGGTTTAAAATTGGCTAGGGAGAAGGGGGTTTCCAAAGTTTGGGTAGAAGGGGATTTGTTCAATATTATTAACTTCCTAAGGAAAATTTCCCCTCCCTCTTGGTCTATTGAAAGACTTATTACTTGTGCTCTCTCCATGCTAAATGAATTTTATGAAGTTTATATTTCCCATGCCTTTTGAGAGGCTAATGGGATCACATATTTGTTGGCTAACCTTGGAATTTCTTTGGCTACGTCATGGGACGTTAATGACAACTTGCCGGTGGAGGTTATTTCCTTGCTTGACAATGATAACACCTAATTTTTTGAGGGGGGTCAATCCATCAAGTGTTCTTAAGGGATGGCGAGTTAATTATTATCATTTGATGATGTTTAGACACTTAACGGTGGTGGCACTCATAAAATTTTTTGGGAGGATGAGTTTTATGTTTAGGAGGGATCTTGCCATTATTATTTTCTATACCTTGAAATGCAGGTCTCCATGCTTTATGGGTGCAATTTTCTCTATTACCTTCATGGTTATTTGCATTTGCATTCCGTGGGCTTTCTTTCCTATGAAGTGCTTGGTGGCATTGAATATGGGAGGTGACAAGTGTAGGACTGAGCCCTTTTTTGTGTGACAAGATTAAAGCTAATGAGGATGTGTGGAATATTTTATAGAAAGGTGGCGTTATTCCGTTCTTGGAGAAGCTACATGGGTATGATTCAAATGCTTTGCAAGAATTTTTTTGATGCTTGGAATGGTTGAGTATTAAGTATTTGTGGTGTGGACATTACTGTAAATGAGGAGCTGATAGTAGAAGTAACAAGGATGTCGACTCAAGGGAAGAAATTCTTTAGAGAAAAATCTTTGTCGGGGGTGGCTAGAATGAATTTTTTGAGAGACAAGGAGAAGGATAAAATGGCCGAACTTCAGTGTGGGAGGTATGATCTCCAAAATCAAGTCTATTTTGGGTGAGGTGGCCATGGTTTTGATGCATTACTTCACCCTAGACAATAGGTACATGACTCTTTATGGGCACCAATTCGTGCTATTAAATCATTTCCGAAATGGTATGCTTGTTTCATTCCCTTTCTATCTTTTGTTGTCTTTGGAGAATGGCATTTTGGACTTGAAAAAGAATCCTAAAAACCCCTACTTTCATGGGGGTTTGATATTGTTGATTATGGAACATATTAAAGCTAAATATGTGATGGTGTCCCCTATTCTTGGTAAGGCCAACACAACCAAGAAGAAGGCTAAGATTGGTGGGAATTGTCAGGTGGAGGAAGATGAAGAGGATGTGGATAAGAAAAATGAGGATGAATCTTCCACTTGGTTGGATGGTTACCATACAATCCTAGATTATACCCAATCCACTGGGGGTAAGAAAAGCTCTGCTAAAAAGGCTAAGCCCTCTTCTTTCCATCTGGAACACAAAATTTAGGTTGCCTATGAGGAGGTAGCTTTGGAAGGGAATCGCAATAAAAGGAATAATTTGAAGTAGGGGCTGGTGAGTTCCCACGTTGTGGTGGAAGATTTGCAGGATGAAATTGGTGTTAACAAGGTTTGTTAGCTAGTGGAATTTTTTAATGAGGAGAATATTCAGGATGGGGATGGAGATGGGGGATCCCAGCAGTTGGGAAGGTGAATAATTTTGTTGATTTAAAGGACTCCCCTGCTATGTCGACTTGTAAAGATAAAGGAAAAGAAAAGGTTGTTACACCTAATGCTTACCAAGAATAAGAACCTATGATGAGTTCCCACCAAGGGATGGGTTTCTATTGGGGTGGGATGTATTTTACTCAAGATTTTGGGTTGGTAAAGGAAGGGGTAGATGTCTTTTTCAATCTTCTTATGTGCTAGGTTCAAGAGGTTCAAGACCTCCATGGCAAGTATGACACAATTGCTTGATGCAACATCTCGACCCTGAGATGCTTAAGGGAGAAGGGTTCTTTTTTTTAGTATGGTCAGGGAAGTGAATTCTAATCTTGGTGTTATGGTGGAGGATGTTGCTAAGTTGAAGAGTGACCATGGCCTAAGGCTATCCACTATGGAAAGAAATTCCATGCAAAAGCATAAAGATATCAATGCTTTGATTAACCTCAGCAAGGATAAGCTTGAGTCCTCTGTTGAAGGTTTAATCTTCCTAAATGAAAAAACCGGGGAATGAATTGGTAAATCTTTGTTTAATGATTTGGTGAAACAAGATGGTGATGAGGATAATGAAATGGGTAAACAGACTCCTGATTTGGGGACGGGGCCAAGTGTCCATACTCGAAGCAAAATAAAAAAGCAAACTGTAGTGTTGATGTAGGATGTAGAAAAAATCATGGAGATGCACAATAAGGTGATATCAAAGGATTTGGAAGTAGCTAGGATGTTGATATAAATTCTTTAGTCATTGCTTTGTTTTTTCTCTTTTATTTTGCTTTTGGATTTTTTTGCTTTTTGTTGATGGGTGGTTGACTGTTGTTTAATCAACCTATTATTTTTTGGTTACTTGCTTTATATTCGTGTTGTCTTTTCTCTTGTATAAGGTTTCAGGGCCCCTTCAAAACCTATTTTATGCTAATCAAAAAAATAAATCTTGATTAATGAAAATGTTATAAAATGATTCTTATTTTTCTCTTGAATTGCCTTGACTAATTTTTACGATGCTCAATTGGAATTCAAGTTTCCTAGTAGTTTCAAATGGGGAAAATGACATATTTATATGCATTTATTCATTTATTGCAATAATTATTTTGAGAAGCGAACAAATGAATTTAGATTTGAAAAAATTAATACTGATAATAAATATTAAAAATTGGGCCAAAATAAGGTGGTCAAGGGTGAGGGCGCCCTAGACCAAACCTATTTTATATTTTTTATGCTCGCTAAATAAATAATTAATTTGAATTCCCAATTTTATCTTGAGTTTTGGAAATGATAATGAAACAAGAAAATAATAAGAATAATTAGGTCCAAGCACTTAAGGGAGAGCCAAACATAGTGTGAAATTGCCAAGGTTGAAAATTTACAACACTGCATTGATCCCCAACTTTAGTGGGAGTATGAACTTATGCTCATGCTCATGTTGAATACACAAGATAACTGAGAGGGGGGTGAATCCTTTGTTCATTAAAACATCAAAACCCTCATTAACATTCAGATCCACATCAACTTCATTAGCCTTTAATCTATTAGAATGATTTAGCATAAAAGAAAATAACAAAAACTGAAACACATCAACATCATGCACAATAGAACACTAGATTTACATGGAAAACCCAAGAAGGGAAAAACCATAGTGAGGATTATCTCACAATATAAAGTAATTGCAACACCAAATATAATAGTCTCACTACTAGAGGGCTTACTCACTAAAAGAAAGAAGGGCTAACTGCCAATGGCTCACTGCCAAAGTATAGAGAAGAAGAAAATAATATTGTTACAATGTGGAATCTAGCTCAATGCAACAAAAAATTCCAATACAACATCACCAACACATTCACAACATTTTTTAAGATTGTATACACCTTCTACTCACTGCTTCTAGTAGTCTAACTCATTAAATATCACACTACACTTTTCAAATTATTTGCACTTCACACCTTTGCAATTCACATTACACTTAATACTCCACAAATCATCCACCAACACAACACTTATTTATACATTCTTCAACCTTGAAAAATTTCTCCAAGGTTGGCTATGTACCTCAACTGTGCAAATTCAATTTAGGTCAGCACCAAAAAATTCTTGTGGTGGAAAGGAATGAAGGTCAACTACATCACACCTTAACTCAGACCTAAATCCACTCATACATGTCACACCATGCTTCCACAATCACTGAAGAAAATCCGTAATTAGTGTAAACACCCAAGGTCGATCGAACTTGTGTAAACACCATTAAAAAATTAAGTACATGCTTACTTTAATCCAAAGACAACGTGCAAACCATACAAAACACTTAAATATAATCTATAATATTCCACAAACACCCTAAAATCCAACAAATTCCTTTGCAACAACTTTCACCTAAAGAACAAACTCATCATGTACACTTAGTTAACCTTCCACACACTATAACTCAAGAAATCAACTTGCGGAGCACCAAACCACAAAAAAATTCAAAAAAAGGTAGATATGAACCTTATTAGCACACTTACATAATTTGAAGACCAAAAAAACTGTGGAGAAATGTGGAGCAAAACCATTTCTCCCAAATAGTACTGCAATACATAGTTCACACACTAGTGAACACAACTTTCTCTGCACAATGATCTAGACCAAGAAACTCAAGATATAACACTTATGAACACCTTAGATCAACATATCCAAACCGCACAAGAAGATCTTCAACACACAAAAAATGTGGAGCAAAACTAGAACACCACTCTATATGCCAAAACACCTCTACAACACACTGTTTCCTCTTTTATTCAAATTTTCTCAAAAGAACTTGGAAACCAAATACCTCAAACACATTATCATCATCTGTAACACCTCTAAACCAACTCCAACATAGCAACTAACATACACATGCTTATCAAAGCAACACTAGAGGTTAACACTAGTAACACTTACTAATGACAACATAATGAAACTAATCAAAGTATCATTACAACTTTTCAACCATCGATAGACTTCCAAAAATTAACAATATTATGAACCAATTGATATCAATGAATACACAAATGTAATCCTATTGGAATCAATGATGGCACCAACTACTCATACTTGTAACAATCTCCCCCTTTGTCATTGATGGCAACAAATGATGTGAAAAACCACCTTGACAACAAACA
This sequence comes from Sequoia sempervirens, assembly GCA_007258455.2. Classification (NCBI taxonomy): domain Eukaryota; kingdom Viridiplantae; phylum Streptophyta; class Pinopsida; order Cupressales; family Cupressaceae; genus Sequoia; species Sequoia sempervirens. The sequence goes on along the minus strand of VDFB02058242.1, from coordinate 739,583,166 downwards.
CAACTCTAGTCATCAACACACTGAGCTCCATACCAACTCTTTCTCTTTTCCACTTTTAATTTCTTTCACCCTTATCTTACTACTCTCCTTTTTCACATTACTTTCTCTCCCACTTTGACATCAATGGATAAGCATGGCACATCTCTCTCACTCTCCCCCTTTGACATTAATCATACATGTACTTGCTCACCACTACTCTGCAACATCTTTTCCTTTTTACTATTTTGCATACTCCCCCTTAGGAGCACACAATAAATTGTACCAACCAACAACCACTGCACATATCCTTTAACATATCTGATAAAGGGAAACACCAACCTGCACCAGTATTTACTCCTCATGATTGTAACAACCAACAATTCCACTACCTACTCTCCCTGAGAGGTAGTCTCCAACATCAGTCCAGAACAAAGAATGAATCTTGAGATCCATTGGAATAATGATAACCATACACATCTAGTTCAAATAAAGAGGGGTAATAACCCCTAACTTCTCTCGGAGATACTCAAAATTATCCTTAGGAAGAGACTTAGTAAATATATCAGTAACCTGATCCTTTGTAGGCACATACTCTAGCTTCACCTCATTCTCTGCAACCTTCTCTCTCAAAAAGCGATACCCAATTGAGATATGTTTTCTCCTTGAGTGCATTACCAAATTATTTGAAATTTTAGAGCACTTGTATTGTCACAGAAGATAGAAATTGGCTCATCATATACCACTCTGATATCCTTCAAGGTTTGCCTCATCCACAACACTTGTATGCAACAAGATGTTGTTGCAATGTATTATGCTTTTGTAGTAGATAAGGTAACTAAATCTTACTTCTTGCTTAGCCAAGATTTTGGCCCACATTTTTCATTGCATCAAAATATTGGTCTATCAATTCCTAATACAAACGGTGGAGAAATGGATCGTACATGAGGCGGTTAGTCCCTTATCATGAATCCCAAGGGGAGGGCTAACCATCTGTCAACAATCTCCCCCTCAGCATTAGATGAGGGGATTCGAACCCGTGACCCAATGTTCTGATACCAATTGTTGGCTCACATTTTTTGTTGCATCAAAATATCAATCTATCAATGTCCAATACAAACGGTAGAGATATGGATCACACGGGAGGTGGTTAGTCCCTTGTCATGAATCTTGAGGGGAGCACTAACCATTTTCCAACACAAGCCACCAATTTGCATCTAAGAAAGAATGCACCACCACTTGTACTTTTCCTATCATCCACATAACCTACCCAATCTGCATTTGTATAAGAACTCAGAGAAAAATTAGTATCCTTTGAATACAATAAACCATGTTCCATAGTGCCTTTTAAATATTTGAATATCCTCTTCATTGCTACAACATGTGACTCTCTAGGATCTTTAAATCTAACCATAAGAAAAAATACATGAATGATTTTTGGTCTATTAGTAGTTAGATATAGCAGTCCTCCTTAACATTGATCTATACTTTCTTTGATTGGCCTTAGGAGATTCATCATTCTTTCTCAGCTTGCAACCAATAACCATATGATTAAATATCAGTTTAGAATCTTCCATTCCAAACTTATTCAACATTTCCTTGACATACTTTGATTGTGAAATGAATACACCTTTTTTTATTTGATTAATTTGTAGTCTAAGGAATAAATTCATCTACCCAAACATTGACATCTAAAACTCTTTCTGCATCACTTCTAGAAATCTCTTACACATAGCTTCATTTCCTCCAAAAAATATATCATCAACATACACAACTACAATCAAGATTTGATATTTTTTAACTTTTAAATAAGCATTTCTATTTGTGGCACCTTTATTGAATCCTTGTTTTATCAAGTACCTATCCAACCTTGTATACCAAGCTCTAGGAGCTTGCTTCAATCCATAAAGTTACTTCTTCAATTAGTAGACCATATCCAGTTTGTCTGATAACTGAAATCCTTCTGGTTATTCAATGTATACTTCTTCCAAATCACCATTCAAGAAAGTAGACTTCACATCCATTTGATAAACCTTGAATTCCATATGTGCTACAAAAGCTAGAAAATTTTTGATAGCTTCCATTCTTTCCACCAGAGAAAATATCTTCTCAAAATCTATTCCTTCTATTTTTGAGTAGAACTTACACACAAGCCTTGCCTTGTTTCTCACAACTTCTCCATTCTCATTCAGTTTGTTTTGAAATACCCACTTAGTTCCAATTACATTCTTGTTTTTGATCTTGGGACAAGTTCCCAAGTCTGATTCTTCTCAATTTGTATTAGTTCTTCCTCCATAGCCTTGATCCAATACTCATCCTTGCATGCTTCAAACACTATTTTAGGTTCAACTTTAGAGAGTAAATAAAGGTTTACCTGTTCTTCTATCATTGCAAATTTTCTTCTTGTCAATATGCCTTTTCTTTTGTCACCAATGATATCATCTTTAGAATGATTCTTTTGCACATACTTGGGAGTCTTAGGGATCCTTTTTGGAGATTCTTCCTCTTCAGTTTGAGCTTCTTTACTCTTACCTTCATCTCTGTCATTTTCCCTCCAAGAGAACTCATATAATTCATAACCATCTATTACCACTGAGTTCTTCTATAATTCTGCATTCACTTTGACACTTGCACTCTCAACAATCTTCTTTAGTCTCTTGTTGTAGCACCAGTAAGCTTTTATTCTTATAGAATATCCAAGAAATATACCTTCATCAGATCTTGTATCAAAATTTCCTAAGTTCTCTTCATCTCTTTAGATATAACATTTTCTTTCAAACACTGAAGTATTTGACTGTAGGGATCCTTCCATACCATAACTCATAGGGAGTCTTTGCACTATTTTCTCTTGCTTGAACTCTATTAAGTATGCATATGAAAGTGTGAATTGCTTCTCTCTAGTAGACTCTTAGTAGGTTTTCCTCTTTCATCATTATTCTTGGAGCTTCTTGAATAGTCCTATTCTTTCTTTCAACCACTCCATTCTATTGAGTAGTCCTAGGGGAAAATAAATTCCTCTTTGTTCCATGATTCTCACAAAAACTATTAAACTATTTAGAGGTGAACTCTCCACCTTTGTTAGAGCCTCCATGAACACCTCTAAAATATCAAGCCTCTCCAATGCATCCTCCATGTGTCTAAGAATTCATGCCACACTTCACATATGAACTCCTCAAAAGAAGACTCAATACAATGACAACCAAGCCAAAACCCAAACTATCCAATCTTAAACCACTAACCATGTGCCTACTTTTATAGACATAATCTCAAACAAATGCAACCAAGTGGTAAGATAAAACCATAAGTCCGCAAAACCATTGACCCCACATTTACTTTTTTATTACAAAAATTAAATATTTTCCCATGTTTAACCCATATAAAGTATCTAACCCAATGTTACATACAACTTTACAAGAGGCCCCAAATAAATATTTAATTTGGCTAAACACATCTCCTAGATGCACCACAAATAGATTTTTATTTAATTACATAATTAAATTATCCAATGTTATGCAAAGTGTACAACACCTAATCCTAACAATTAGAATATTTGTTAAGAAGGGATTTTGGTAAGAAAAATATATATGTAGTAACTCGAAAAGATAAAATTTTATATAAAGGATTGAATGGATACAATAGATAATATTAATGCCACAAAGAACGTGTTAACCAATGAAGAAAGAAAATAAATATCCTTTGAGTGAAGAAGATGATCTTAAGAATCTAGATGTATAAATAGGGGAACATGAAAGGGAAATAGTGGATAAAATTAAAGATAGATGCCAATACTTTTTCCAACTAGTGAAAACAAAAGGAAGAGAATGTAGCCAAGGAATGTGAAATAAAATTGGATAAAATTTCATACTATTGGGGAGAAGAATAAGTATTAAAAAATATTGCGATAATAAAAAATTATGAAAACCCACTACCAAGAATTTTAACATAATTAAAAGTCATAAAACAATAATCTAGGATAATAAAAATTTAGCTAAAAATATTATACCAAATTGTAAAAGTAATTATCTTATTATCTCAATCCAAATCTCAAATTAAAAGTAAAAAAATACAATAGACAATTTATTGGCTAGAGGAATCATAAAACTAGTGAAAAATATAGAATGAATCCCTATGATAATAATAAAAAAATTGGGCCGAGTGCAAGATCATGGGGGTCCAAAAAGTGACGATATGACAAAAAGTGGCTGATGACTTTTTTTTCATCCAAATTTGATGAAACAAAAAGGGTTTATTGAGAAAATTGTCAACTTTCCACCAATATAATATGTCTTATTTTGAATTTAATAGATAATTATTATTGATTTTCTACATGCATTATGGCTAAAGTTCTTATTGATAGGATGATTAAAAAAATCTATAATTCTCAAATGATTTCACATTTTTTGAATCTAAAAGATGTGGCACATTCTATGCTTCCCATACTATAGTATGAAAATTAAAATTTTGAATTTCATAAATTTTTGACCAAGATATGGTGGTCAAAAAAACAAGTTTTAATAATTTTTTAAAAAGTTCTAATAAAAATTTATGGCTAATTATTTACTTACAAAAAAATTACAAAAAAAATATGGAACATTCGAGAATGTGTCCCCTACTTATATTGAAAGTTTCAAAAAAATATTATTTTTGCTTGTGCTTAGGTTGGTCAGATATACACTTGATTTTTACTTTTTTCCAAAAAATTTAGTACTACTACGTTCAAATTTAAAATTTTCACCAAATATATTTACTTTTTTTCCAAAAAATGACTAGTATCTAGAAACTACATTCAATTTTCTACAAATTTTGGTCTCACATATTTTTCAAATTATGTTAATACCCTATTCAAATTTGTATGTCAAGTTGTCTAACTATGTTTTTCTGAACTTTTATTGCCACTTAAGGGCCTGGTCTAGACCTCCATGATCTTGCATTGAACCATTGAATAAATGTGGATGTGCTAACTTTAGAGAGCTTGATAAAGCTTGTACCTATGACCCCTTCCCAACTAATTTTATAGAATAATTTCTAGAGAGTGTTTCCAATAGAAAAATGTACTCATTCACAAATAGATTTTTATGATACTATCAATTGAAGATATTAGAAGAAGATCAACCTATGACCCTATATGCAATAGAATGGGGATCTTATATGTGTATGGTAATGCTATTTGATCTAAAGAATACCCCTAGTTTTAGTATCATTATGGTAAATACACCCATGAACTTCATTCATAACTTCCTTGAAGTATATTTTGGCAATTAGATAGTGCAACATAGAGAATTGTCTATCTTTTTAATTTCACATTACATTTTGGACCCATATTGGTGCATGCATTTATTATCATATTTTTAGGATCATTCATTCCTTGCATTAGAATTTTCCACCCATGTTGCCAAGGTCATGTCCTTCCATCATCCTTTTTTGTGAAAAATACTCTTTTCTTGCACTGGCCTTATTATCCCCTAGAATGTGGATAATTTAGAAACAATAATTATTTGGAAACTAGCGTGATGTGTAAAAATCAACACAAGGTACTAGCATGCCATGAAAACTATTGTACAATGAATTTTTTAGTGTTTCACGACCTTGTTGCATTTTTAAGCCTTAGGTAATAATTTTGAACTAAATCTAAATGACTCCTAATACCTTTGAAGCATCTCGAGATAAATAACAGTTACAACTTTCATTTAGGGCTACAACCCAGGAAGCTACAACTCCCTATTTATACAACTTTGTTTTAGTGCTATAACCCAAGGAAGCTACAAATACTTAATCTAAGCACACACTTAGGAATGATTATATTATGACAGTCCTTCCACTATATAAAACTAACAATTAAGCTCACACCTTTGGATGATTGCATTTCTGCTCTATCACTTCTTCAACTATCTTCTTAGCTACTTACTAACTTGCTACTTTTAACAATCAAGAAGTATTTCCCTTGGATCACTACCTCCAACAAACAATTAAGCACACTTCTTCACTTTCCTTTTGTCATAGAGATATAATCAAGATGAAACCATACATGATCTACCACTTCTACTCTTTCTCTTTTAGTCACTTACCCAATTTTCATAATGCATCACTCATACTTCACCCTAGATCAGCTAGGTTTACAATTTATACATGATATTACATTGGTTTCATTACATGTCAACCTATAACAATAAAATATTGCATCTCCAATTCGGACAAGGATAAAACAATCAACATGAAACATGTAAAGGACAAGACCCAAAAGACTACACACAACACTAGGAAGATGAACATGACTTGTAGATTCCAACACATGCTTAACCTAGTCCCAAACTATCTTAAAACCTTTGATCTTCTATGAACATCATTTGCATAGTTCACAAATACAAAATAGGTTAGCCATAAGCAAGAAAGCACGAAACTTGTAACATGTCAACCTTCACATCATTAGCGGTACACATGAATGATAAAGCATTACTTACACTTCTCCTAGATGAGTCAACATGACCCATACAACACCTTCAAAAAATCCATAAGCTTTGCTCACACATGAACTAGTGGTGAACATTATCAACATACCCTAGTCAGCCACAACAAAAGCATAATCCAACAAAAAATTCATTATGGACCACAACCTATACTGGAGAAATGAGAAGACACTTTGTGGAGCAGCATTAGACATCACTTGATATTCAAGAGCACTCTCATACATCCATTTCACAACTGCATGCAACAACAAGCTAGCGCAAGCCAATTAACATTGAAACCAGTCACTAGACAACACTCTATCATCTCTAACTTTCTCTATGAAAGTAATATTGAAATGAAAATTTGGATATAACACCTTCACATTTCCATGAACTTTTGAGTCACAAGAAAAATTCTTCAAATGTAGAGAAATGCAGAGCCAACCTTTAAACTTTTGAGAACATCCTCATAGAGTCAACATAGACTTGAATTTGTCACTCTTAAAACCACCTTTTTGTTAACCCAAAGGAATTGATACTTGGATCACACATGCCTTGACACACCATGAAGCTAACCTCCTAACCGTAGGAGAAAAAAACATCAGCGAAGAAATGTGGAGCATTTCTTAGAGAATTTGGTAACAAAACAACTAGACTGCAATATACTCCAATGAACTTTTGGAATCAATGACAACCAAACTGCAACATTTCAATCTGTAATGTGTGAAATGTGTTGAAGTTAGTGAGTCAAAGGTAGTGTGATGTGTGTAACATGTTGAAAGAAGTGAGTTGAAGGCAATAAAGAGTGAGTGTGTATGTGAAGAATTAAGGAAGCATATTGAAGGAAGTGAGCCGAAGGAAAAAAAATTGTGGGAAGTGAAGAAGAGTGTCAAAAGTAGTGAGCTGGCGGAAACATAGGTTATTAAGTAAAGTTCTAGAATTAGTGAGCTAAAGGTAGAAGAGTGTTGCGGTGGTGATTGATCAAAAAATTATATCAAGTATTGTGTACAGAGGTTGTAGCCTCATTTCTATAAGTTTTGTTGTTTGCAGGGAGTTGTGAAATTCCTTTGGTTGAAGCCATAGAACTTGTAAATTCTATTTTTCATTTGTGAGGCTGGATTTAGATAGTAGATCCAAGCAACTTTCTCACCATGGTTTTTCCCTCTAGGGTTTTCCACGTAAACCTAGTGTTATGGCTGTGTGATTGTGCCTTTAAATTGCATTTGATATTTTATCTAAGGTAGTAAGATGTTTTAATTGGAAAAGTTGAATTGAATAAAATCATGGGATATACTAATTCACCCCCCTCTCAGTATATCATTATTTTCTAACAAAAACAAGAGCCTATGCATTGGTTAAAGCAATCAATAGTTTTAGGACATATTTGGTTGGAGCTACCAATGTTGCACATGTTCCCAATACTTCTGTAAAAGATATTTTCACACAACAAGAAGTAATAGGAAGAAGATGTAGATGAACCAATAAGATACAATAATTTAATATTGACATCCAAATAAAAAAGAATTTCATGGGACAAGGGTTGGCTAAACTCATGGCTGAGTCAAATCTGAAAGTTAACTAGGTCAATAGTGTAGAGACAAGTTTGGTGCCTTTTGGATGTGATATGTAGTCTTCTTCTTGGTATAGGGACATCATCTATTACTTACATAAAATTTCCTATCTAGGTGATATGAATGACAACCAAAAGAGACCATTTAAGTTGCATGCAATCATATATGTGATGATCTAGAGAATTTTTTGGTGGAGAAACAAAGATGGAGTTCTACTCAAGAATATCAATGAAGATCAAGCTACCAAAATTTTAGATGAGATGCATAGTGGATTCTATGGAGGTCACTTTATGGAAAAACAACAACACACAAGATCTTGAGATTTGGTTATTGGTGGCCTTTAGTTTTTGTAGATGCACAAAATATGGTCATAAATTGTGATGCCTATCATAGATTCTCATGGAAGTTGAAAATTTTTAGGAACCTTCCTTTGAGACCAATGACTAGAGAAGCCCCATTCCAATAGTGGGGAATTGAATTCATTAGGGAAATAACTAAGTCTAGTGGTGGACATAGATGGATTTTGGTAGCCACTAATTACTTCACTAAATGGATAGAAGATATCCCCACTAAAAAGGCCACCAATAAAGTTGTGACTAGTTTTTTGATTAACAACATTATTACCATATTTGGAGTGCCAATTAGGTTAATATTTGGCAATGCAATGTGCTTCAGGTCTAAGGAGTTTACAACATTCTACCAACAATATGGAATCACCATCTCTTACTCATCTACCTACCATCCCTAGGGCAGTGTTCAAGCAAATTCAAGCAAGAAAAGCTTGATGAAGATTATGAAGAGAATGATTGAAAAGAACAAAAGAGCATGGGACTCAAAACTTAGATTAGCATTGTGGGATAATAGGGTAGTTTTCAAGAAAGCTACCATTGAATCTCCTTCTGAGTTGGTGTATGGATTAGAGGAAAAAATGCATATAATAAACCTATTTCTTATCTACAAATTCATTTAGGAGAATGATGATGATATATGTGATGCAATGGTAAATAGAGTGAACCAACTCACTCAGTTGGATGAGACTAGAAGATCAACAGAACAAAAGAATATCAAACTAAAATAATAGGTTAAACATTTTTTTTACAAAAGAAAAATTACAAGGAAGTATCAACTAAATAATATTGTGCTCTTATGAAATTTTAATTCCTAAGATAAGGGAAAGCATGAAAAATTTGATGCTCTATGGTTGGGATCCTATCTAGTTAGCAACACCCATGGTGAAGACTCTTACTTTCTACAGAGTCTTGATGGTAAAATTTTGGAACTTATAGTGCATGGATAGCTTCTTAAACCCTTATTTTCTTAAGTTAGGTCTTTTCCATACACAAATGTATAATATGTATCTTGTTGTATAGTTTTCCCTTTCGTTTGGATTTTGGTTATGTTTCTTCCAAGGGTCTTTTTTGTTTTGGTCTACTTCCTCAGAGATGCTAAATCCTCACCTTGTTTTTGCAAAACAAATGTCCCCAACTAGAACCACTAGTATTCAAATTTTCACATTTTTATGGTTCTTGAGTTTTTCTCTATGCCTCGAGCTTCAAAATGTTATCAAAATTACTAGGGTTTACAAAAAATATTTCTTCATATAAGCATTAAGATTTGAAAACCCTAAAAAACTCTACCTAGTTTGCTTCACCCTACACTTTATTTCTAATTCATTATTGACTTGCTCCCCTAGTTCTCGATGCCTTTAGTTGTCTCATTAATTCCTTCATCATGTTAAGCCACCAACCCCTTTTATCCATCTCCTAGCACCCACTTAAGAAAAATATTTTGCATGTGTTTAATTAAAATACTTAAGTGAGCCTGCGTTTAATATATTTCACACCGCTTTATATTCCTTTCTACATTTTTGCATGGAGTATTTTATTAAGGAAATAATGGTTCGTAGAACTGTGAAAAAATTAACAAATATCTTTATTTTAGTGGATTTTTCCAATCCACAAGGGGTATGTTACTAAAGGAAAGGAAAGTTGTGGAATTGTGAAATGTTACTAAAAGGACACATGGTGTGTTCTCAATGTTTTTGATAGGTTTCCTTTCAAAGGCTAACATTGTGAGTAACAGAATGATGAAACATGGCATGATCTCATGAGAATTCTATAGCTTTGCAAGCTCTTCACATCAAGTCCATTTTCAAGTCGTAGAACCATGAAAATCTAACACGTGGATCTCTTGATGACGTCAAAAAAATTTTGATTGAACTTTTCTTGATGGTCTCTCTTGATAATGGGTAAATTAATCCTACTTGGACTGACTTTATTGGTTGGAGATCTATCAATACACTTCAAATATTTTCAAACTAGTCATTTCATCCCTAATCATTAGATCTTGTCCTTTCATCAAAAGATCAACACACATATTCAAACCTAGAGAATAGTTAACTAGAGGCACTTGGCTTGTGGGAACTAGAAGTAATGGTGGAGATGATGGATTTTTACTAGAATTTTTCCAAGAATTCTTTTATAAATGATGTTATTTGACCTATAAATTGGTTCCCTTTGCATTCATTGAGCTTGGAGAGAAAAATTTAAAGCTTCCACATTAACCTATGGTTTTTAGAAAGATAAAAATAAGTAAATTCTTTGTTTGTAAAATTCCTCAAATGTGTAGTTCTAGGGTTTTTAATTAGATCTTGTCTACCTTGTTTACTGTTTGAAAACATCAAAAACCTAGAACCATACATAGAATTCCTAAGTGTAGACTTGAATTTTAACCATGAGTTGATCAAGAGACCAACATTCTTCCTCAAAGAGACCCTTTGACGAGACCTTATTGCACAACTACCTAGCACTATAAGAAAAGCTATCCATGCCCATGGTCCTAGCACAGTAGCAGGTCTACTTGAAAATGTAGAGAATATAGAGATGTTGAGCTTCCTATGACTAGGTGGAACCTATTTATGCATTGGTATGGGAAAAGGGCTTCCAAGATCCCCATTTCTAATATTGGGATATATGAATTAGGGAATTTAGTTGTCCCTAATATATTCATGGATGTGGAGTTGGTTAGGAAAACTGCAAAACACTATGATTAAAATGTCAGGATTGTTAGGGAAGCTAATAGAAGAGAACTGATTCAAATTGAAAAAGCTTCCATTTTTGAGGTCTTTGGCTTGAAATTAACAACCAATAAAGTCATATATCTTGACCTATTCAAGCAGAAGTAACAAAAATATAGAAACAACTACATCCTGTACATTGGATTCCAAGACATGGACAGAAAGGCTTTTAAATAAGGTCTATAAGAATCCCTACTAATGAAGTGGAGCCCTTCAACTTGGATACATTTGAAGACTACTTCATTAGGAGATATTGTGCACTATGCCAAGTTTTTTTTTTGGGGGGGGGGTGCCTAGACTAGGATATCAGTGCACTTCATGTACATGGTTGTTGAAATTCAGAACCTAATGGTGAATATTAAGGTTGACTTTGCCAAGTTCATTGCAAATGACATCCACAATCAACTGATAGAGATCAAGAAGAATAACAAAGTAATAAATTTCAAGTGGTACTCTCTCTTATGCTACATGCTCTTGCATGGAGGAAGGACAAGGTGGGATAAGGACCTAGAGGTCCACATGGAATATGACAAGTGAATTCCTCTTCTAGTCTAATGTTGGACCTATATATGGGACATGCATTGTGATGCATCAAGTTATGTGATTTTTGAAAATAAATTTGTTAAGAAACTACTCTCACACTTTGGGGTTAGAGAAACAAATTACAAAAGGAATTTTTGGATTTCCTAAGGCCAAAGGATAGAGTACTTGAATTGGTAATATAACACAACTGGGGAGATTGGTATCTCCATAATGACTCCACTGTAATGAGAGTATATGGGTGTTTAGTGGGACCCGACATATTGCCAAAGTATGTACCTAGTAGGTTAGCATTCTTGGATGTGATTTGGCAATTGAGTGAGTCTAGTAATGATAACCTAAAGGGTAAGAATAAAGGTTATTTCTTCCCTTTTTAACAATCTTCTCTCATTTTATAGTAACTAGGGAAGGCCTTGAATTGATTTACCCAATGCTGGAGGCCTATAAAATGGCTCAAGAATTCTCAAGGTCATTTGATCCTAAGGATTTTGTTAATCACATCATAATGATCATAAAGAGGTCAAAATTCAATCACCAACTCCACTTTGGTGAGGATTTTCTAATGAATTGTACAGATGACAAGGAGGTCAATGATAGGAAGATAAAATGGGTTTCCTTCAAAAAGGCAGAGGATGTAAAAATCAAGAGGAACCTAGATTACCAAGGGGCCTATTCTGAGATAAGAGATCCAATTGCTAAGATCCAAATGATCCTCAAAAATATTGATAGAATAATTGGGAAGGCCCCAATTTTGGAGGAAAGGCCTAATACCAGCCCAAGGTAGATCCTTTTGTCTATTCTTTTGTCAAGACTTCCAAGGGACCTATAATAAGAGAGTTTTTCCCCTAGAATGAACAACATACAACACTAGCATCTCATCCCCATATGCCACTCTCTCCCCCACATATACCTATTGCATATTCCCCTCCAAGGGAACAACCTCAGAAGAAGAGAAGAATTGAGCAGCCATCTTTGGTTGACTATCGCCTTGGCCTAGATGAGGAATAGGAAATTGAGGTAACTATAGAGGAGGTAAATCAAAAAATTCCTTCTCCCTCTAGAAAAGAATGTTTTTAGGATGTCTCAAAGTAGATTAGGCATAAATAAAAAAATGGGAAGGGATGAAGCCAATGACATAAGAGCAATGGAATGGAAAAAAAAATCTCTAATGATGAATTTGTGAAATCAAAGGAATTCAAGGACTTTGCCATAAGGTCAAGGAGGGAAGAGTTTCATGAGAAACTAAATAATCCAAAGGTAGAAGTGCACCCCCTTACAATATGAAGAGGCCGCAAAGAAATTCCTAATTGAAATGAATTTTGATGTAAGGAATATTACTCCTAAAGAGGGGAGATGACTAGTAAGAGAAAGTGGGTTGCTATTGCTCCTTGAGTATGATATTGCATCACCAATAGCCCTTGACACAATAAGAAGGAAAGATGAGATATTATCTTCAAAGGAGCAAGGAGAGCTAACATCTTTCAAGTAAGGGTTCAAACCTAAATAGGAGACCTTGGAAATATGGGCCCTTTCACCAAATACTAATAAGCCTCAGGTTGTAGAGGCAACATAGGATATAAGAGGGGGTTTAATAATAAAAAGAGTATAAAGTACTTTTTGCCCATAAGCTACCTCATTCGTATTAGACACTACCAAGTTCAATGAATAAACAACAAGGAAGTTGAAAAGTAAGTATGATAAATTATTGAAGGGTCATGTGACACTCACTATTGAGTATGATAAATTAAAGATGAAAGAAACTTAGGCAACACCTCCTCCAAATGATACATAGGCAACATGTTATTCATCGACAGGGATTGCAAATAGTCTGATAAAGTAGAATGAGGAACTAACCGAGAAGGTTAAAGAGTTGGAAGAGTAAGTAAAGAACTCTTAAAATATTCAGCATGATGAAATAAGCCATGTTATGTCAAATGTTTTATGGCATATCCAAAATTTTGGGGAAATTGGAAGAATCCCACATTGCTTACTCAAACCTAAAAGATACTTATGCTAGAGTAGCTAAAAATTGAGATCAACTGACAAGAATCATAAATAAATGGGTCCCTAGAATTTTAATTTTAGAAGGAATATATAGAGGATCAAGGTTTTAAAATGATGCACCTAGCAAAATTTTACCCACATGGAACAACAAAATTAGTGGGAGAAGTAAATGCATTCATGGCTAAATTGGTACTACACATAAGGACCAAATTCAAACATTTTGAAAACATTGAAATAAATATTGTGTATAGTATTTTGAATGAGAGTGGGGAGATTAAAACTTATGATGAATAGAAAGCAATTTTAGAGCATTGGCTCCCATTCCCTCACTCTTCATCTGCGATGGTAGTAGGGTTGGCATCAATCTACCCAATACTTCTATAGATATGTTAATTGCTACATAGCATGGTTTGGAAGCTTTTTGTAAGGAATCCAGTGCAATCTTGGATGTAATATTTTTGGAATATGTGTGCCATGTTAACCAAATACTTGAATTATAATGGTCATTAGAAAGGGAATACAAAAAATGGGATGAAAATTACAACAAGCTATCAAGTACTTAAGTTTCTACCTTGTCATCATAGTTAAATAAGAGTTTCTAGCTCATATAATGACATGTCATTCAAGACTCCCAACTATCTACATACATCCCTACAGTTTTGGCACCTTTTTGTGCTTTTGTGACCCACTCAACATCAATCTTGGTGGTTTCTTGAAGGAATATATGTTCATTATGGATGGAGAGGCCTAGCTAATTCATCATTCATCTTCTCCATGATGCTTCATCATTGAAGAATCAAAAATATCTCCTTCGAGAGATTTGACAACTATTTTTTCTTGTAGTTGAAGGTTATTTTTATCTTTTGCAAAATAGTTGTCTTGTTTTTGTCAGATCCTAGGACATGATTGTCAAATGAAAATATGGCATCTATCTACACACTAAAGCTTGTTGCTCACTTGATTTAATAAAAGGGAACTCAAGGCCATTTGGAGGAATATCTTGGAATTTTGTGAGCAAAAGAGTCTAAATTCAAGCCTATATCAGTCCGATCTAGGTTTTCTAGGGAAGAACTAAGAATGTAATTGCTAATTTTGTATACTATAATAGATTTGTACATGAATATATTGTGATAATTTCACAATAAATTGTCTCTTGAATTGTATACTTATTTATCACTTATGCATAAATTGATCAAGGATAATTTATGATCATCTTTGTAATTTTTTTGCAATTGAGTGCTTCTTTTATAACTTCTATTCAAGTAATAGATTAAATTATTGTCTAAGGAATATTGATGGGTTTGAATGTATACAGATATTATTAAGAAGAATTGATTGTAAAATTTGAGTAATATGATTGCAAGGCATTGGTATCAAGCTTTTATAGGATTAGGTTAAAATATCTTATTCAAGGTTTAATTGCATTTTCTTTGACTCGGTTGCCTAGGTGTAAGGCACTAGTTTGAATGTATGTTCTGGTTATTTTTCCATGGTCACCAAAATTGATAATAAATCTCCCTTAATGTTCTAAGTTATTTCATAAAATTATTTTCATGTTCTCAGATCCAGAATGAATAAAACCTCCAAGAATCTAGGCCATTAAGCCTTTTGTATCTATAATTCTTGTTAATATTGAGAGAACATATCTATTTCAAAGCAATATCCTATACGAATTGTTTGAAATCCCATTAGGTATGGCACATGAATACCCTCCTAGGTTTTGCAAAGCCGACAGTGCAAAGGAGAAAATTATTCAATCCTTCTCCTACTCATTGGCCAACCTCTTGAAACATTTGAGCATAAGATATGGCTAATTCTTTAGATAGTTTCAGGAATTAGTTGGAATTACCAAAAAACAAACCAAGAAATATTTTTAACAAGATAGATTTTGTTGACATTCCTTGACCCATATCTACAACCCTCATAATTATCATTCAATTCTTCTTTACAAATATCTATAGTACCATCATGTAAAGACAATATAGTATCAACACATCAAACATGATTGACTAATATATCATCATCAAAGCATGAGAAATCATGTGAAGAAAGAGCATGTAATGCATGTATATTATTATATTCAACACCATTATAAGGATTGTTATATACAAATTTAGGTAGCTCATCTAAGTCACAAACATCTAGGGACTCATTACTATCATAGCATAAAAAAGATGCATCATTACTAAATATAGTTATGGCATGCTTAGGTAACTCATATGATAAATCCATACTAGAAGAATGTTTATCATATCACAATTCATATATGATCATCATTAGGTTCATACACAAATGTCACAAGTGCATTTAATAAGCATACACGATCACTAATCAATTTTATGAAAGAAGGAAATAATTAAACATGATAAAATAAACTCTACATAGAAAATACACTCCTATTTCTATAAAAGGGTCAAAGATAGAAGGTTGTTGGTTAATGAAAGATAAAAATTTGTCAAAATATAAGATGCATGCATGTAATGTAGCTAAGGAAGAAACCCTAAAAGGGTCCATGGTGCAATATAAAGCTGCGGTTGGAGGGTAAGAAAAATAGGTTTCACTATATACAACCCTAACCTTAAGCGTATAACGATACAACAATAAAGATAAAAAAACTTAGATAAATAAGGATAAAAATATAACTTTGTTATACTTGGAAGTATGCTAAAATGTAAATTATAGGTTAAGACAATTAAAAGGAACAAGATTGTGGTTATAAGGATGACTATGCATCCACAAACATGACTTTGGTTAGATAGTAAATTTGAATCTATGTTTGATATGATTGGATTAATGATCAAAATCAAACAAATAAGCTAATTTGACTTGGATTGTGTGCACACATAAACATAGAAATAAGCAATAAGCATAAAGCTAAGTGCAAGCAAGGCTAAGTACGTGGGCCCAACTATGCACAAAAAAAGTGTCATTTGTAGCTATATAAATGCATTAAGGCATCACCTCAAATTAGATATAAAGCTAAATGAAGAAATAAATTTAAAATACATTTTTCACCATTATATATGCCTTAATAATACATAAATAGCTGGGCTTAAATGGCCTGCATCATTACAATTAAATGATAACAATATAATACATTATTACTTGTATGTATATATGTATGTATATGTATATGTATACATGTATATATGTGTGTTTGTGTGCGTGTATTATAGAGGGTTCTTGGTTCTTTCAACACCATCTCTATGTCTATTGGAGTGTTTGTGCTCCCATTCCACCATGGGTATGTTGTTTCTCAACTAACTGTCTGATATGCTGATAATATCATGTTGTTTAGTGTATTTTGTGATTGTTTTCCTCTTTGAACCCGTTCTTTGCTCTTGCGACATTGTTTGTAAAGGATTGGGCCCTTCAACCCCTTTGACTTAATAAAAAACAATACACTATATATACAAATATAAAAAACATCTTTTAAAAATCTTAATAATTAAATATTAAACACAATTGAGAAGAACAATGACATATTCCTCAATTTTGCCATTCACCAAAATCCACATCCCTCACAAATATAATAAACAAAAATGTGATATACAATCCCACCATTAAAAAACAAAATGTTTCCTTGTTACTTCTCTTGACTGATCTGCCTATAATTTAAACTGTACGAGAATAGACAGCATTGTCTCCCATCACTTTTGTTGACAGACAATATCCTCACTGGAAACCAAATGAAATCAGTCTGTTGCTAGCTGGATTTGAACGATGCTTATCACCAACCATCATTAAATGATAACTTTGGAGAATCGACTGATGAACAAGATGGAGATTTTTTATTGACTAAATGGCTCCCATATCCTTCAATGTTCTGCTCACCTTTAATAAAACAAAAGAGAGCAGACAGGGATTTGTGGCTTATACAGTCTCTGTTTGTCCATTTTCCAACCATCCTTTGATTATTTGTAGATCTGGTGGGGTATTGTCTGATACCTTCTTCAGTTAATATACAACATAACAGATCTCACACGTTTTGTAATTGTGATTGAGAAAGGTATGATATAATTCCTTAGCCCAGATATACAATTAGGTGCAGAGAATCTGATCTCGCAATGTCAGTTTTAATCAGAAAAGTTGGCCCCATTACCCAAGTTATCTGTTACAAAACAATTACGTTCCATCTTATAACTCTCTGTTTGTGTAATGGATTGGGATCTTTATTGGGACCCTTTTCCAACTTATCTAATCAAAATATTTAGGTCCCATCATGAACTCTATCTAGGTAATGGACTAGGACCTTTTTTTTTTGGCTTATCTACTAAAAAACATATATGTCTCGTCAAAGGTTTTTTCAATAGAAATGCCTTGATTATATAGAAATCTGTTTTTTTGTCCTTTTTAAATATAGATTGTAATATGATGAGTGTTGGGTATCTTTAACTTTTACAATGGTAATTATGAACTTTTTCTAAAGTTGGTATATATCACTTAAATTATTTTCTCAAAAGTTGTGTCCTTGTTTGTCATCTTTAAAGATTCTTTATTTTTTAAAGTTTGATAGTGTAAAAGAAAATCAATTGTTGATCTTAGTCATAAATGATTTGGAATCAAATTCGGCTATTTTGAATCATTATGAAGTTTTTAGAAATGTGTACTGAGGTGTAAAGCAATTGACAGTATGTGTTGTACTTGTAAAGCCAAAAGTTGTGTCCTTGTTTGTCATTTTTAAAGATTTCTTATTTTTTAAATTTGATAGTGTAAAAAATCATTTTATTGTTGATCTTAATCATAAGTGATTTGGAATAAAATTCAACTATTTTGAAACATTATGAAGTTTTTAGAAATGTCTGTTGAGGTGTAAAGACATTGGCAATATGTGTTGTACTTGAATATTCATAATAATCATAAAGCAAAGATCATTATGAAAGTTGTAGAAGTGTTGCACTAGATGTGTCATCATGTCATATCACATGAATTTTGATTACTTCCACATCAAAAAGAGATCAACAATACATAAATAAAGTGGTGGCATGAATTCACATTTGTATGACAAATTTAGAAGTGTAAAATAACATTGTCAATGTAAAAATGAAACTCATATATAGATACATGTAAAATTTCCCTTTGCAAGTTAAAAAGCCTAAATAAATTTAAAAGGAGGGAAGTTTACTTTTGCAATTATATTTGAAAAGATCAATCTTGGTTAAAGTACCACATTTTTTATGAGTGTGAGTTGAAAATTGGAAAGTTTGCATGGTCAAAAATGCACTTGAAAAGTTATAGTTTTAATAAATTCTTTTAAAAACATTATATTATTATTTTTTAAAGGGTGTTTCCCAATATTTTTTTGAATGGATTTAAAACTTATTACAATAAATTGGAACCCACATACTTCTTTAGAAGCATTACAATAAAAAAATTGAAAAATTAAATTGATATTGCACCATGGTAGAGACGTGGAGTTTTTGTGAAATTAAGTAGTGTTTACAAATATGTATGAGATTCCTAAAAGTTTACTAGTGATAATATGATAGGATTTTGAACAAATGTACACAATATTTTTGAAGTCCCAAGCCGTATAAAATGATGAGTTTTTATATTGTCCATTTAGTCACAAAGGTTTGAATAACATAAAACATGTACATGGATTTGGGATATTAACATAGGTATGCAATGGCTAAAAAAGTGCTTCTAATCTCTACAAACCCAATGAAGTTTTAAAACTTGCAAATAGTTAACAATCTTACCATGTTGCAAAAAATAGTTTGAAATAAAACTTAAGCTTTGGTAATTTTGAAGCATGAATGTTGAAAAGATAGTAGAAAATCTCTTGGTGGGCATGCAACCAACTCACTAGGAGCTCTAGTTCAAAGGATTATATCTCAGATGTCATCCTTTAGGCTTCTCAAAATATAATTTTTTCAAATACCAATTCTATGTTGTTATAAACATGGGCAAGGAGAGAGCAATTTTAGCTTTATTAGCTTTAAGGTAGCTAGTAGTAATGTTATTGGTATTGATTTGGATACAACATATTTAAATGGTATAGTCATGAAAGGAAATAATCCCAAGTGATGGAGAATTTGACAAACATTTTGGTGTTCCTCAAACATATAAATAAATTAAAACATACATAGCATGTGCCAATATTGAATTCTTTATAATGAAGCATATCCATCCATTGAACTAATAGGGATATGCAAACATTGATGAATCTATTAAAAGGGTTGTAAAAGCTTATAAACTAAAAGTAATCATAGTTGATAAAGTCAAATTCCATAATATATGAAATGTTGAAATTGTCCAAATTGAAGTACAAATGCAACCTTGTATAAAATTTTCCCTAAAGAAACTGGAGAGTTTTCATCCTCCAATCTCTAGGAGACCAATGGAGTTCATCCACTAACCTCTAGAGCCCTATTTTTTTGTTCTTAGATTTGATAGGTGAACAAAAGTTCTCAAGTTTGTAAAATTGGATTTGATTTGAAATGCAAAAAGATCTAGAATGATGAAATTTCCTTACTTAAATAGAGATGGAAGGCCCGGTGTGGGGCCCACACATATATAGGTATTTGAATTTTTTTCTCCAATTTATTACATTCAAATGAGTCTATTAATGGCATCCTTGATCATGCAGTATGGTTAATTAGGATTGTTTTTTGAATAATGAGGGTGCACAAAACACATTCCTAAATGCAAAGATTTAGAGAAATGTGTGCCAAAGAGAAAGTGTGTGAGGAAATAGGGAATCGGGAGTTGGGATGTCATTCAAATGGGTTTTCATTTTCTATGTTGGGGATTCAAGGAATGTGATGCAATGATGTTAGAATGTAAATGGAATCAAAATTATATGGTTCCAATAGGGAGGAGTGGTGGAACAATAGGGATTACACTTTTAAAATATTGATGCAAGGGAGAGTAAGGATTAGGCTTTGGATATACCTAATGCATGAGGAAGAGGGGATTGTATTTTAGGGATATATGATGAAAGAGGGAGGGGAAGTCAAGATTTAGAGATACCTAATGTAGGATGGAGTAGAAATTAGGCTTTGTAGATACTCAATATTGAAGAGAGTAGGGATCATGCTTTAGAGATACTAATGTGGAAGGGAGTAAGGATCAAGCTTTGGGGATACTCAATATAGGAGGGAGTGAGGATAATACATCCAAGATACCCGATATTGGAGGGATAAGGGATTGGAATATAGAGATACTTGATTTTACAGGGAGCAAGGATCAAGATTTGGAGATACCTAATTTACAAGGAGCAAGGATCAAGGAACCAAAATATTGAGCACATAGGGATGTGAAGGTGTATGGGGAAACAAAGGTCCTTGGGTCCATAAATGGAAAGGGGTAGGAGGTCAAGGAATAGGGTTTTGGTATGTACAATACTAGATGGGATCAAGGATTAATGATACAACATACTTGCTATTAGAGTGATAAGGGGAAAGAAAACCCCAGAACTCTACATACTCAAGAGTGATGGAGGATTGGGAAATAGGGTTAGGGGTTCTAGGATACTTGATACCTTTTGAGTATGTTGAAAAATAAAATTTTGGGAGCTTTTGATATAGTGGAGGTCAATACTTAAGGATATTTGATACTATGAGGGATTAAGGGTTGAGAATACCAAGTTCTTTGGAGTGAGTTTACGGAGAGAAGAATAAGTTTAAAATCCCATTAGAGACAAGGGAGTGGGGGAAAAAACTAATTCATGCCAATAGAGAAATTTCTAAAGGTCCAAAACATGGGGAACTCAGAAATCATGAACTTGAGGGAAATAAATGAAAAGGCATGTTGGCATTGAGAATTCTAAAATCTTGATGGGCAATAAAAAGTAGGAGTTAGAGGAATGAGGGACTAAGGGAAAGGGCACCAAAGTAAGAGAAGTATCAAAAACCCACAAAAGGAAAAACATTGGGAATGTAGTGATATGGGGAATGAAAGAAAGGTATGATAACATGAGAAAGAATGAAATCTCCCCAAGGCAATTAAGTGAGTTGGACACTCTCAAAATTAAGTAGAATGAAAACAAGACATGACAAGTCCACACATCGTAATTTTTCTTATCCTCAAGAAATTGCAAACTAATATTCTCCAAGTCTTACATTTGTTCCCAAGTGGTACCTATAGACACCTAAAATTGACCATTACATTTGGTCAATTTAATCCTAGTTCATCTATTCCCGACCACATCTATTAATTAAATAAAAATATATTTATTTAATTAATATTTCTCATTTAAACTTCATTTTTATATCAATTAAATAATATTTTTATTTAGTTAATATTTATTATCTATTTCATCTAAGATAAACTAATTAATATTCCTAATTAATTAATTACCTATCCTACCCCACCCCCTTCTGACAAATTAAATAAATAAATTCTATTTATTTAATTTTACCTTCACATGTCACATCCTTCAACTCTCCCACCTAAACACCCCTAAACATGTGCAAATTCCTAATCCATGATTAGGAAAGGGGTCAAATCCTTTCCATTTATTATCACCCCTTTGTACCTTAGCCTTTGTAGTGTAGGAAAAAATATCCCTTTTTCACACTTAATTTGAGAAATATTAATAATAAAATGAACTAAATAATGCCTTAATTTAGTGTTGTAATATGTATTTTACATATTCACATTAAATTTTGGGCCTTGTTAATAAAATGAACTAAAATATGCCTTAATTTAGTGTTGTAATATGTATTTTACATATTCATAGTAAGTTTAGGGCCTTGTTAATAAAATGGACTTAATTGAGCCTTATTTGTGGTGTTGTAAAGTGTATCTTTACACTTTCACACTCATCTAGGGTCTTAGTAATTAATTGAGGTTAGTTTTCCTTAATTGGCCCCTTTAATTCAAATCTAACCCTAATTAATTGCATTTTTTGAAGATGAAATCTTGACATTCATTAATGTCATAACATAACACTTAACATTGGAAAATTTGTGTCCTAGGTAAGTGACCTAGGACCCATTCAACCAAGGGCGAATGTGTCCTCGCTTAGGCCTAGGACCTAAATTTCAAATATGTTTTTGGCGGTATTTAAAGGATTTCAAATGTATATTCACATGTTGGCTTGTTTTATTTGAATTTTGGGAATTAATGTTAACATGTGTATAAATAAGAGGTCATTTCATTATGTTTCACCTAGCAATTTCATGAGCAAGTTCAAGTTATCATAAGAGAAATTCAAGATAATTTCAAGGAATTCAAGGGAATATTTATTGAAGAATTATTGTAGCAATCTAGATCCATTATCATGTCAAAGTCATGCATGTTATTTGAGATAATATGTTGATGTAGTGTTCAAGATCCATTCAATCATTCAAAGGCATTGTTTCAAATCAAGTTTCAAGATCAAGATCCACATCCAGTGAAGCCATCTCATGAAAGTTATAGATCTACATTCCAAGGTTCAAACAAAGGTTTGGTGAGTTGTGGCATTGCTTTGTTCATTCATCATTCCTTCATGCTATTTCATTTAATTACAAGGTTTAATTACTAAAATGGGGTTTGACCAAGACAAACCCCTCGTTCACCAACAATAAATCATTTTTTCCTCTTGGTTTGTGTTTGTATATTTTAGGTGGAAGATCTCTTGAAGAGAAAAATTGTAAAGTTTTCAAAGTTTTTATGTCATTCTTGTGATTTCATGAAAAACTAACCTATAAAATTTATTTCTAGCTATCTGACTATGAAATTCAAGGGAGTGCAAACACAACAGAAGAGAACCTAGAAACCATTTTTATAGAGCCCTATCCAAGACCCATTTTCTATAGGGTGAATGAGTCCTCAATAAGCTTTGAAAAAACACTTTTGGTGATTGGTACACATCACTTTCCCATTATTGGATCTACAATTTTATTTTTGGTTCCATTAGAATTGAGCTTAATCTTTTAGATGCACTTTATAGCTTGCATTCTGGAGTTAGTTTACTATTTTTAATCTTTCCCCAAAGTTTTTTTTAATCAGGACCCCCATCCTTGCATAAAAGGGAAATTTTTAGATTCACACTTTGATTTGACTCACCTTTTGGTTGATGTCATTTCATTGTTTGGATCTCATTTCCTAAATGAAATAGTGGAGAATAGGTCTATCTACTATCATTTTGGTGAAACCCCTTTTGCTTTGAAGCAACCCACAAAACCCTATTTTCCACCTTTTTAGTCTTAAAGTATTTTCCCTTTGGGGAAGGAACCCCAAATGGGTCATTGTTCCAAAAGTACACTCCATCCACAGTCAAGGAATTAAAAACTTATTTATTCCTCTCATCCCCATCCTCTTTGTAGTGTGTGGAAAATTTTATTTTTATGGCAAAATCTTCCCATACCCCAAGGTACTCCCACAAGTACCAAGGTCATCTCAAGCCACCACATTGTGCCACTTGGAAAAATCTCATGGCTTGAGAAATCTCATGCCATATTAGCCCTTGATCTCTCCTTCCAATCCTCACCATCGATCTTCCTCACCAAAAATCTATAAATCTATCTTCAACCCATGCAAAATCATCACAATTTGGAATGCAATTTTATGTTGTAGGATTGAAGAGCACACATCCAAATAATCAAATGACAAAACCATTTTTAATGCAACTATTGATCAAATATGCAATGTTTAATTGCTTCCAAGTTAATTTGATTTCTAACACCTAATCTTGAGTGTTTTTTTTTTTGTTTTTTTCAATTTAGGTGCTTAAATTGTCCATTTTAACCCAATACTTCATGTACACACTTTTGGCATTCTCAGTGGGACCCACTTCATCCTTAACACTAACCTTAATTGGCTATTTTTTAGGTTTTTATGTGTACAGGTTATGGTTGGGCGGCCTCATCATCAATGCTAAAAAAATAGATTTTTCCTACTTTAGTTTTTGTTATTTTATAATTTTTGATAACTAACCTTTCAGTTTACTAACAAATTTTTTGTTTTGAAGATTTTCATGGTATTTGAACCCTCATTTACCACCCAAAAACTATTATTTTGTTGACCAATTTCCATTTTTGTGTAGGGATTCATAATTGGGTGGCCTTGTTACCTATTTGGATGATGTCATGTTCAGGTGGCTTTGTTACACAATTGAGTGGCCTCATCTTGACAAGTATTAAAACTATCAATCTATGTTTAGGTGGCCTTGTTTCTATTCATTTTTTAGAAATAATTTTTTTATGATATGTTGATCTAATCTACTAATAGCTATTTTGTTGTGGTGTTTGTTCTTACTAACCATATTTTGTAGGTCATATGCTATCTAAAGACCAAAGTGAAACTACTAACATTTGTCTGTAGCCTTGTGGTAAAAGACACTTTTTTTTTCACTAAATTAGGAACTAAAGTAGATTAGAGGGTTAGTAAACTTTCTTGTTGTTTTTTGGGTCTAACCATTGGTGTATGCTCTCTCCTTGCACCATTTTGTAATCTTGGAGATCAAAATTATGATTTGGCCCAAGTATTATTTTTTTATTCTTAAGGCATACTACTTTGTGTGTATGCTCTCCCCTTGTGCTTCATGTGATCTTGGGTGACCAAAAACACCTAGTATAGCATTTCCCTTTAGGAGGTCTTCTTGAGAATTTTATCACCCCAAGGAATGACCTCAACCACATGTTATCAATGGGGTATAAAAATGGGGAGAATGGAACGTGTACCCTAATCTAGCCACATTATTTCTAGATTGGATGATTCCAAACTATCAGTGCAAGGTTGGTTTGAGTGGCTTAACATATGTTCGCAACCCATGCTTGTGATTGGGTAGTATTCATGATTGTGCCTCATGTACCCTATTGGTATTTAGAGGTGTAGTGTAGAAAAATGTATCCATTTTACATTTTCACACTTAATTTGGAATTAATGTTTTGATTATATGGGAAAAAAAAGTTTTGAAGGGACCCAAAACCCTTTACAACTTTAGATACAAAATGTTGCTCAAAAGATGAAACACTAAACTATGAGCAACAACCATCAACAAAAAAGCAACAAAATATTAGGAAAGAAATTGAGACCTGTTGATAGTCCTTTTGGCACAATCAACATGTAAACAGAATATTGCTATCCTGTTTCTCCTGAAAGAGAAAGACAACACATGGATATCTTAGCTCCCAAGGTCTTTATAGTTGGTTCTCAACTGTGCTAATGTTCCTCAGTGGTCAATGTAATAGTAATGTTCAAGGGGCCTGCTGGTGTTGAGATTTTGGATTGTTATGAGATCAAACATAAACTTAAAACCTATTCTAACCAGGGTTTTTAAAGAAACATAAAAAGATAAATCAGGGCTTTAGGATAGAAAAGAATGACACTTCATCCAAATGAACAAGACCTGTCACCTTCTAAGGAATTCCTAACTAAAACTGTAGAACAAAATTAACTTGTGACTAACACATAGTTTCATTCATTCACAGTGTTGATTTCAACAATAGATTGCAAGTTTCCATTTAAAAAAACATAAAAACCAAACTTCATTCCTTGAAATCTTCTTAAATTAGATTATTAATTCAAGACACACACCATTTTGGAACACAACATGAAGTACATTAAGATCTGGTTGCTTCTACTGTCAATAAGATAGATAAGCAACATTTACAAATCTAGAACAATCACCAGTGTACAAAAAATCTATGGCTCCAAATTGTTTCCATTTACACTAAGAAAATTGAAAGATGCATTAGTCTTCTGCTTAATCTAACTCCTAACTACCAGTTCTACTCTACCCCTAGAAGTCCTAGTTGTAGAAGTTCTCTATCTACCACTTTCTAACCCTTTACAAAGAGGCAAGAATGCCTTATATACAAAATGCATAAAAAATAATGCATTGTCCCCCTGTATTAGGGCTTACAAAATATCTTCTTGGTTGTAGGAAGGTTGGCTCTCAGATCTTTCAGAAGAGAGTCAATGTTGCATTCAATGTGAAGCCCTACTGTCCATGCTGATGAAAGATTTATGTCCTCAGAAGAAGCCTTTAGATCTTTTGTAGCTGCAGTATTAACTCCTCTATCTCTATGTCCATCTTTGAACTCCACTGGGGTCGCCTTGAATGCTCCAAAATATCACCATTAATATTGATCTGTTTCTACTAGTGGTCACTATAGCGGTCCCTATGACTCATAGTTTCTTAGCTCTTCTGGCCTCCTTCATGTCCTAGACTCTTTGCAAGTTGACCATCTCTTGGAAGCACCATCGGGCCTCTTTAGACCCTCACATTATCATCTGAGCCAATCCATTGCCTCTTTAGTCTCAGAATGAATCCATCTCACTTGCATTATGTTGGTCTTCTTTCACAAGAATAGCCACTCAGTCAAAGGGGAAATGAGTCACTCTTTTAGTTTCCTCTAGTTGATTGGGCATATGCCACGCGAGCTTCATTAGGTGGTAAAAAATGGTCCACCTTGAATTGCATGTCCGTGAGACACTCATCGTGTCTCCCTAATACAATTTTCCTCTTAACAGTTATTGGCACAACATGTGGCAGTTGGCGAGACCTTTCAGTGAGCTGTAGAAGTTATACCAATCCCACAAAGACCATTGGTAAGACCATTGCTAGTTAGTATGACCTCATGGCAACCTCTTCTTTTTCTCCCGCTTGCTCATTCTTATCAGCCAGACTTTTCGTGGCCAGGGAGACCTTATAGCGATCTCCTCTTTTCTTGTCGGGCTCCTTCTATATCGGCCAGACCATCTCCCTTCATTGAGACCTTTCATCGGAGCCACATTACTTTATGTTGGTGAGACTAAGTCCCCTCGCCAAGAAATCTTGGCGACCCTTCCTTTCTCTAGTGAGCACACCCTGTCGGGGAGACTCCCTTCGGTCGATCAGAATTTACACCTACCAAAACTTCCTTTCGCTGAGTTGAGAGCACTTTGGGGAGACCTTTTTTCAAATTCACTACACCTCGCCAATGCCGTTTCATTTTGCTAAGACTCTGACAGGTCAGCAAGACCTCTCATTGAATTTTCTTTATTCTCATCGGGCTCAGTTTGTTTCGGCAAGACTCTTCACTATTGACCAGATGTTATACCGAGCCCCTTAGTCCCTCAGAGAGCTCCTTCCAAGCTCAAATTTCTTTTGGTGAGACAATTTGGAGTCGCTCAGACACCACGGCGAATGCATCCAGTCTTGCTGAAGGCATATTATCAGTGAGACATAAATATCTTGCAAATACCTTATGGCAATGAAATCCCCTTTCCGCTGATGCCTTCATTTCATGTCGGTGAGACAATCCCATTTCGGGGAGACCTTATATTGAGCCCTTCATGTCATACTAAAGATTGACCCTTCAGTAAGACTTTTTTGTTTCAGCCAGACCTCCTGCCAAAGGAAAAATTATCGTCAGGCTCAGACCTTTGGTGGGACCTCCTTCTGTTGGGCAGACTTCCCATTGAAGCAAACCCATGATTCCAACCTTCTTTGTCACTGAGACCCAACTCTTTTTGGTGAGATGTTATGCCGAATGTGGAATCCTCTGGCAAGCTCATCCCCAGTCGGTGAGACCTTTCCTCCTTCGTCAAGACCTCTTCGCGAGCCCAAACTGCTATGTCGATGATGCCCTTGTCGCTGAGACCCTGCCTCTTCGGTGAGACCTTTTGTTGAGTGAGAAAAGCTTACGGTGAGGGCTCCTCTAGTCAGCAATACACAAAAAGAGTCATGGCGAGCGGGATGTTTGGGCGACTTGTGAACCCCAAATGAATAGAACGCAATGCTAGTCGGCGAGACAATTGCAAAGTCTTGCCGACTTTCTCCTTAGCACAATTTATGACCAACTGGATTGGGAGATGCCTTCCAACTGAACTCCTTGAGGAATACCATCATGTGGACGATCTAATCCTACAAAAAAAAAGACTCCATTAGTCTTCAAAGCATATAAAATATATTATGATAAACTATTTTGTTGCTTATGATTATTCCATTGAATTCTTAGCAAGAATAAAATTAACTTAGGCCAAGATAGGACTAGAATCAGATCAAAATTAGCAGACAAAACTTAGGCAGAAAACAGGGGAACTCCCAAGAGGAAAGAAAATAACCAAAGGGGAAGAAACAAAAAAGAGAAGGGGGGACCCATTTTTTTCCAAAATAAAATGGGGGTGGTTATGCAAGGCATAACAAATGGCAACTCGGCTGGGAAAATGGTTTAGCCATTTTCAAGAAGCTGAAGGATTTAGCTACCCAGAACTCCTGGTTCATGAACATCACAACTCCAGTTGGGTTAGTTATAACAAGCAAGGTTGAGCTAGAATCTCAAATGTAAATCAACACTAGCTACCCCTAAAATCCATGTGTGTGCTTGATTGTGCATCACTCTTTTGTAAAGCTTTCTTCACCTTTAGAACAACAATGTGCAAGATTTGAACTACATGAGTTGATTTCCCTTTGTGCAATGATATCCCAGGCATTGCTCTGCTACCAGTCAGGCATCCATAGCCTTGACAAAGATACCTCTAGTTTCCTCACAGCATTGCTCTACTACTAGTCAGGCGTTCATAGCCTCGGTAGAGATACTGGAATCACCCATTCATATTGAATCTTCTATCTCTTTTAGATAATTCTTTTCTCTTTTTTTTTTCATAGAGTTTCAGATATTTAATTTAATTCCTTTTCAATATGTTAGATGTTTAACATCTGATTTGGGTTGAAAACTACCATGGACCTCATAACAACACTTGGAAATCAGATTTTTCACTCAAATCTTACAACACTGCTGTTCTAGGACAAATATACCATTACAAGAGGAGATGATCTTATTGATTTTTGATAGATTCAAGGGAGCTGATGAAGGCTACTTTGCACCTTGTTTTCAAAACTTTCCACAATCTTTATTGACAATGGGCATGAAACAACGAATTCAAGACAAAATCACCCAATCAACAGATCTAAAAATATCTAAACCACTTCTCTCCTAATGAACAACATATGCCTTAGATAACAACCACCATTCTAAGATAAGAAAGAATAGATAAACCCCAAAGAATAAAACAAAACAAAACAAAAACCGAAAGAGCAAAGGAAACAAAAAGACAAAAAGAAAAGGACAAACAAACAAATAACAAAGTATTTACAAATAGACATAATATTTACAAAAAGAAAAACAAACTATTTACAAACAAAAAAAAAGGAATAGGAAAAGGAAAAGGAAAACAACAAAACAAAGGAAAACTAACTAAACCAAAAAAACTAACACTATCCAATCTTACTCTAAACTAACTCCAAAGCTGAGCTTTATAAACACAAAACTATGAAAATTTGTACATTGACTTGACTGATTTTTCATTATGTGCAACAATCTTAACTTACTAGGCATAGTTCTAAACCTAGAAAATTTATCTTTATACTCAAAATTATGAAGTTTATAGGCAATAAGTTCATTTTGAGGGCATAAAGCTTGAAATATTATCAGTTGTGGGTTCTTAGTTTTGTCATGATTTACCCACAAATAGGTTTTACTATCTTCTACGCCATAATTAAACTAAAAATTATTAAAACACAGAGGATAATGAAAGGACACCACCTAATTATGAAGATTTCTAGTTGCCAATATAGACTTGTGGTGTATAATCTCCTCTTCACGAGGTATTAGCTCATGGAACACCACTGAATCAAGGTTTGTCTTGTAGTTAGGATATTCACTCACCAGCATCTCTGTATTCATCTCAGGCACAGAGTAAATTTTTTTCTGAATTTCTTGAGATGAAGTCTCACTTTCAACACTCTCTTGAAACATGTCACCCCCAAGGGTTTGGGAATCTGCCTCCAGCTTATCATCATTGGTGTCAGGGATACTGGCACATGGTGAACAAGGATTTCCTCTGAACTCATTTGAATGCATGGGGTCAAAGTCAGGAAGGCTCTTTCCCAATTCATATTCCTCAATCAACACACTTGAGTAAATAGAATCAAAATTAGGAAAATACTCCCTGGTCTCATTCTCTTCGTCATATTGAAGAGATTCAACTTCTGAGATAGCCTCTTGGTCGCATTCTTGGCATTCCTCTACTTCATCCAAATGTACCGCATCATAAATTTCTTCAGGGAACACTTGACTGATCTGCACATCTACTTGGACTTCTTCTCTTAAGATTTCATTTTGGCATTTAAGTCCTTGTCTTTGACCACCAGGTTCATTAGCAATCTCATCTTGAAGTTTTTTATCTGTTCCAATCCATACACTACTTAAATCAGCAGATTCATCTTCTTGCATTAACCCACCAAAGTGTGTTTCTTCCTCATTCCCCATCATAAAAGAATCTATGAATGCATCAATGAATCCATTCTCCACTTCTATCAAGTCTGCACTAGGTAGAGGAGTTTCATCAGTTGTTGAATCCATCTCACCGCAAGGATCAAGGTCATCAAAAGATAGGGAATAATTAAATCTCCTCACACAGTCACTCTCATCATTTTGGATGCACTGATTATCATTTTCATGCATTCCAGTTGTTTCATCCTCTTCATTGGGGGGATATGGAATCCAAGGATCTTCCATAAGTATTCCTTCAATAGAGATCATTTTCTTGAAATATAATTCCATCCTACCTAGGAAGACATGGTAGTCCATCTGAGAGTGTTGATTAGTTTGATGTATCCTACATCCACTTGGCTTGACAAGTTCTGATAGTTTCAGATCTGTTGATTCTTCTAATTTCTCCCTTATTCGATTTTGCATACGAGGGATATCAATCCAACCTGAACCATGCTCCTTTATCCACTCCTCATCACCCTGATTCTCATCTTGATCAGAAGAGTTGCTCAAATCGTTGGAAGGCATTGTTGATTTCTCATGACAACAATCCCACGCTAATACCTCATCTCCTTTAAAGCCATCATTAGTACTAACATGTTCAACAAATCTAGATTCTATCTTAAGATTTCCATTATGCTCTAAATTTACATCCATTTCATGCTTTTCACCAAACAAGTCATCAAAATTATATTCTGGTGAATCAAATGTTTCATCTAGAACTTCATTGTGATGTAATGGACTATGCTTTGGAAGATGACTGAAAAGAGATGACATGGTCACAACTTTATTGACAAGTGGAGTACTTAACTCTGTGATTGGATTTTACAGGGATGAGTTCTCCCAGTGGTCTTATGTGCGAGGACCAAACTGATCTAAGAATAAGATTTCTAACTCTGCCCATGAACAAATATAATTTGGTGGAAGATTAACATACCATTGCCTTGTTGAACCTTGAAGTGTTTTGATGAACAATTGACAGAGAACATCCTCATACAGAACTTGGAGAAAATTAAGTACATGCCTACAAATTCCAACATGTTCAGAAGCATTTTTCCCATCGTTAGGGAAAAATAAAGGAAGTGACCAGGGATTTCATGGAAAAATCCTAGTATATACAAAGGGCTACCCATTAGAGCTAGGTTTTCTAAGACCTGACCCAATCTAACTCACAAAAATCCAAAATTTTCTCAAGGGGCCCTCCTAGTGCCAGTTTCTGTTGATAGTCCTTTTGGCACAATCAACATGCAAATAGAATATTGCTATCTTGTTTCTCCTGAAAGAGAAATACAACACATGGATATATTAGCTCCCAAGGTCTTTATAGTTGGTTTTAAACTGTGCTAATGTCCCTCAGTGGTCAATGTAATAGTAATGTTCAAGGGGCCTGTTGGTGTTGAGCTTCTGGATTGTTATGAGATCAAACATAAACTTAAAACCTATTCTAACCAGGGTTTTTAAAGAAACATAAAAAGATAAATCAAGGCTTTAGGAGAGAAAAGAATGACATTTCATCTGAATGAACCAGAATTGTCACCTTGCAAGGAATTCCTAACTAAAACTACATAACAAAATTAACTTGTGACTAACACATAGTTTCATTCATTCACAATGCTGATTTCAACAACAGATTGCAAGTTACCATTTAAACAAAATATAAAACCAAACTTCATTCCTTGAAAGCTTCTTAAATCAGATGATTAATTCAAGACAAACACCATTCTGGAACACAACATGAAGTAGATTAAGATCTGATTGCTTCTACTGTCAATGAGACAAATAAGCAACATTTACAAATTTGGCACAATCACCAATGTACAGAAAATATGTGGCTCCAAATTGTTTCCATTTACACTAAGAAAACTGAAAGATACATTAGTCTTCTACTTAATCTAACTCCTAACTACCAGTTCTACTCTACCCATAGAAGTCCTAACTGTAGAAGTTCTCTATCTACCACTTTCTAACCCTTTACAAAGAGGAGAGAATGACTTATATACATAATGCATAAAAAAGAATGCATTTTTCCCCTGTATTAGGGCTTACAAAATATCTTCTTGGTTGCAAGAAGGTCGGCTCTCAGATCTTTTTGAAGAGAGTCAATGTTGCATTTAATGTCAAGCCCTGCTATCCATGTTGATGAAAGATTTATGTCCTCAGAAGAAGCCTTTAGATCTTTTGTAGCTGCAATATTAAATCCTCTGTCTTTGTGTCCATCTTTAAATTCCACCGGGATCACCTTGAATGCTCCAAAATATTACCATTAATACTGATCTGTTTCTACCAGTGGTCACTATAGCTGTCCTTGTGACTCATAGTTTCTTAGCTCTTTTTGCCTCCTTCATGTCTTGGAATCTTTGCACATTGACCATCTCCTAGAAGCACCATTGGGCCTCTTTAGACCCTTTCATTATCATCTGAGCTGGTCCATCACCCATTTAGTCTCAGAATGAATCCATCTCACTTGCATTTTGTTGGTCTTCTTTCACAGGAATAGCCACTCAATCAAAGGGGCAATGAGTCACTCTTTTAGTCTCCTCTGGTTGATCGGGCATATGCCACGTGAGCTTCATCAGGCAGTCAAGAATGATCCACCTTGAATCACATGTTGGTGAGACACTCATTGTGTCTCCCTGATGTGATTTTCCTCTTAACAATTATCGGCGCAACATGTGGCAATCGGTGAGACCTTTCAGCAAGCTACAGAAGTTATACCAATCCCACAAAGACCATCACTAGTTGGTATGACCTCATGGCGACCTCTTCTTTTTCTTCGCTCGCTCATTCTTATTAGCAAAACTTTCTGTGGTTGAGGAGACCTTATAGCGATCTCCTCTTTTCTTTGTGGGCTCCTTCTATATCGACCAGTCCAGCTCCCTTCACCAAGACCTTTCACTAAAGCCATGTTGCTTTATGTCAGTGAGACTAAGTCCCCTCTCCAAGACATCTTGGCAAGCCTTCCTTTCTCTAGCGAGCACACCCTGTTGGGGAGACTCCCTTCGATCGGTGAGACTTTACACCGACCAAAACTTCCTTTCACCAAGCTAAGAGCACTTCGAGGAGACCTTTTGTCGAATTCACTCCACCTCGCCGATGCTGTTTCATTTCACTAAGACTCTGACGGGTCAGCAAGACCTCTCATCGAATTTTCTTTATTCTCACTGGGCTCAGTTTGTTTCAGAAAGAATCCTTACTGTCGGCCAGAAGTTATGCCAAGCCCCTTAGTCCCTCCGAGAGCTCCTTCTGAGCTCAAATTTATTTTGGTGAGACAATTTGGAGTCGCTCAGACACCATGCTGAATGCATCTAGTCTTGCTGAAGGCATATTATTGGTGAGACATAAAGATCTCGTTAAGACCGTATGGTGATGAAATCCCCCTTCCGCCGATGCCTTCATTTCATGTCGGCGAGACAATCCCACTTCGAGGAGCCCTTATATCGAGCCCTTCATGTCATACCGAAGACTGACCCTTCGGTAAGACTTTTTCATTTTGGCCAGACCTCCTGTCAAAGGAAAAATTATCACCGGGTTTAGACCTTTGGTGGGACCTCCTTCTGTTGGGCAGACTTCCCAATGA
Source organism: Sequoia sempervirens (assembly GCA_007258455.2). Classification (NCBI taxonomy): domain Eukaryota; kingdom Viridiplantae; phylum Streptophyta; class Pinopsida; order Cupressales; family Cupressaceae; genus Sequoia; species Sequoia sempervirens. The sequence goes on along the minus strand of VDFB02058242.1, from coordinate 739,548,784 downwards.
AGAAAACCCCCAATGCCAACCTTCTTTGTTGCCAAGACCCGACTCCTTTCCATGAGATGTTATGTTGAACGCAGAATCCTCTAGCGAGCTCATCCCCAATTGATGAGACCTTTCCTCCTTCACCGAGACCTCTTGGTGAGCCCAAATTGCTCCGCCAATGCTGCCCTTGTCACCGAGACCCTGCCTCTTCGGTGAGACCTTTTGTCGAGTGGCAAGAGCTTACGGCGAGGGCTCCTCCGATCAGCAGGACACAAAAAGATTCATGACGAGCGGGATGTCTGGGCCACCTGTGAACCCCAAATGAATAGAACGCAATGCTAGTCAGCGAGACAACTACAAAATCTTTCCAACTTTCTCCTTAGCACAATTTATGACCAACTGGATTGGGAGATGCCTTCCAACTGAGCTCCTTGAGGAATACCATCACGTGGATGATCCAGTCCTGCAAAACAAAAGACTCCATTAGTCTCGAAAGCATATAAAATATATTATGATAAACTATTTTGTTGCTTATGATTATTCCATTGAATTCTTAGCAAGAAGAAAATTAACTTAGGCCAAGATAGGACTAGAATCATATTAGAATTAGTAGACAAAACTCAGGAAGAAAATAGGAGAACTCCCAAGAGGAAAGAAAATAACCAAAGGGGAAGAAACAAAAAAGAGAAGGGGGGACCCATTTTGTTCCAGAATAAAATGGGGGTGGTTATGCAAGGCATAACAAAAACCCAACATTAACAAAACAGACACAAGAAACATAGAGAATAGGACACTACTTCATGCTTAAGGTGTTGGCCACCTCAAGTTCCTATTCATATGGAGCCCAATCATGTCCAACAATTATTTTTTCTTGTCCTCAAAGGATGTCCTCTAGTCACCCACCCACTAGTAGCAAGGCCTTTAGCATCATCCTTTCCATCTTTTCTTCCCTTTTCCTTTAGCCACCTACTCCTCTATCAGCTCAGAAAAATACAATTGATCCTCTCTAAGTTCACTAATCTTGTAAAACAAGACCTCTAAAGATTCTGCACTATTTTTTATCAATCAAAATCAAAATCAACTAAGCCTTGTTCACAAAAAGACTTGAAATTAGTGAAAGAACATTCAAGATCAAAATTTTTATCAATCAAAATATCTGAGGTGGATCCTTTCAAAATTAGAGAATAGGACACTACTTCATGCTTAAGGTGTTGGCCACCTCAAGTTCCTATTCCTATGGAGCCCAATCATGTCCAACAATTATTTTTTCCCATCCTCAAAGGATGTCCTCTAGTCACCCACCCCCTAGTAGCAAGGCCTTTAGCATCATCCTTTCCATCTTTTCTTCCCTTTTCCTTTAGCCACCTACTCCTTCTCTATCAGCTCATAAAAATACAACTGATCCTCTCTAAGTTCACTAATCTTGTAAAACAAGACCTCTAAAGAGTCTGCACTATTTTTTACAGAAATATGAGAGGCATGGAGCAATTTCTTGATATCCTTGTTGGTCTCCAACACCTTAGCCTCTAAATCAGCTAAGCCTTGTTCACATAAAGACTTGAAATCAATGAAAGAACATTCAAGATCAAAAATTTATCAATAAAAATATCTGAGGTGGATCCTTTCAAAATATTCTACACATTCTCTTTCAAACCCCTTATTTTTATGTTAACCCTATTGAATTCCTAAAGAGTGTGTTGCACCAATTTAAAAGTACCAGTGGCCCCTACCCTTGCCATGCCAAGGAGCTCAAACATTTAGGTGGTGTCATCATTAAGATAGGAACATTATTTGACATGGGATTAACCTTAAGAGGTTCCAGCTTCACATGCTTTTGCTCAACACCCTCCTCCTCCTGCATAGGTTTCTCATGAATAGGTTCCACATTTGGTGTGTCTCAAATTGGGAATCATCAATTTCCACTACCTTCTCCTCAAGAGCCTTCTCCTTGCACTGCTCCATGGTACCCTTTACCACATCCTTTGTGGCCTAGTTCCCCCACTTGGAGATGTGCTTAGAAGCCCTTCTAGGCTTCTCCTTGGCCTCCACAATAACAAAATTCTCCTATAAACCTTCCTCCTTACCACCTGCCTTAGCATCAACCTGACCAATATCCTCAACACCTCCCTTGGACATGGAATCCCTAGAGCCCACCTCTATTTTTTTACCATAAGACTAGGATTCTAACTCATGAAGAATAAGTCACTTGGATGCTCATTTTCCTTTAGGGTTACCCTTATTTCTCTTCTTAGAAGTGGCAGTTGTAGTGGATGGAGACCCATCCTCACCATCTTCATTCCACTCCTCTTCCTCCACCATGTTGGTATCTGATCCAGATGAGCTAGACTCGTGACTTAAGGTATTCTCCTTTCCCTTAATTGAGGAGGCATGAATTAGTTCTTTAACATGATCCATAATCAATAAAATTAGGCCTTCATGCAAGACTGATTCTCTCCTATTTTTCAAGTGTGCATACATAAAGACCTCCATGGAGGACAAGAGAAAGAAAGGAAAAGAAATAAAAAGCCCATGCCTAAAATGAGTTAAAAGGGTAAAATTATGGCCAAGGATTGTAGTGAACCTACCTTCTAGAGTCAAATACTACA
>VDFB02058242.1:739430000-739546099 GCA_007258455.2 Sequoia sempervirens | reverse complement strand
TATTGTCTCGTCTTCTCTCATCATCAGAACACTCACAGTCATAAAAGCTCTCAAGCGAAGACTGTCCAGTTTCAGCCCCCATGACTGAATTCGACAAAACACGTGCAACTTCTTTCTTGGCGGCGCCGCCATGATGGGCATTGGGAGGAGTTCTTGGGCCATCAAAAACATCACCAGCATTACTCCTGGATTGCTTATTAAGCTCACCCTTTTGAGCAACAGGAGGCTTATTATGCTTATTGTTTTTCTGACATATTATATCACCCTTATATAAGTTTCTTGGTGCAGGACGTGGTATAGCAGGTTTATTTACGTTCTTTAATGGAGGGTGGTGTTGTATATCAGTTTTCAATACATTCTTCTTTGATTCTATGAACTTCTGATTTACGTTCTTCAATGGAGGGTGGTGTTTTATATCAGTTTTCAATACATTCTTCTTCGGGTCTGTGGACTTTTGCTTCTTTAATGGAGGAGGACGCTGTGATTGAGGCTGTTTGTTTAAGGAGGGTCTTTTCTGTTGTTGGGGAGGAGCAAGATTGTTGCTAAGAATATTGCTCTTCTTCTTAGTATTGCAGCTGCTGTTCATGAAATCATATACTCTGGATTTAACATTTCTATAATTGTTAACATGGGGAGCAATGACAGAAGAAGAGGAACCCACCGATTCTGCCAAATCAATATCTATGCACCGAGTGGAATGCATATTTGATAGGCCTCAAACAGTTTGAGGCTTCCAATACAAGGAGAAATAGAGCTTGAAAAGGATGTGCAGAGTCGCGTTGCTACCAATCAGTACATCCCTTCTTAAAAATCATTAATAGCAAATGTTTTATTATATACTGAAGTTATGGGAAATTAGAGAGGAATAATCTCTTTTATATATATAAAATTGAGTTTGGACGAATGGTCTATTTTGTAGAGAGACTGTTACATCGTTTTTAGAGTTCTTATACTATTAGTGGCCTTGTGTAAATTTTGTATTGGTTCAATAGAAAATTTCAACCCACAAACAATTTAACTTTTCATAATTTAAACTACTCATTGTGTTCTCAATATTTTACACCGGGTACATTTTATTTATATTGACCCAATAAAATAGTTTGGCCACACAACCTCTCATTTTTAATGAGAACAACTTAATCTTTTATAATTTCCACTTCTCATTGTTACACATACATTTCTCATCAGTTTTACAACCTACAATTTTTGTCGTGGTTAGAACCCCTTGTGAAGGCCTTGAGATATAAATTATAACTACTTTATAACTACTTATCCTTGTGATAAACAGATCTTAGGTGTTTAGTTTTTGGTTATATTTCTTTTTTCTAAATTAGTTATTATAAATGATATTTGCGTTTAATAAGAATTGATTATTTTGTATAAATTTTTGTTATAATGTTTATATTATAAAGAAAGTTTATATTTTAATTAAAAATGACAAAATATTATTTATGTTAAATGTTATTTGTTAAAAAATATATATTTTATTGTTCTTTTTATGTAGATCAAGAAATTGTTTATGATTGATTACTGACAATCAATCATACTAATCTTATATATAGGCGGGTGCAAAAAAATAGAGGGTCAAAAAGTGGTCAAATTTTTCATTTTTAAAAAAAAAGCTATTACATGAGCTCATTATAATGCCCTCACATTATAACGTGCCCACATTATGGCTTGGAGTGACTGATCTTGAGGCTTGGTTACTCCCAAGCTATAACGTGTTAGCATTATAATGCACTCATGTTATAATGCAAGCACATTATATGCTATTTAAACAAAAGAAAAAAGAAAAAACTTCATTCTACTTTTTTGCAACTTTTTGTTTTGTTGTGGCTTGAAACCCTTGCATAATGTGCTCACGCTTTTGGAAGTCCAAAAATACTTCAATTCTTCATTGAATCTTCATCAAAATGTTGCCACAACATTAGGGAGGTCGAAGAAGTAAGTAATTTCTATTTTTTTGTGTGAATTTAGCATCAAATGGGTAGATTTAATATGCTTTTTGATGTAAATTTATTTAAATTTCAATAAATGATAATGCACCTCCAAACCCTCCTCAAATTCCTCTTCAAAATCCTGATTCACCTCATGCCCAAATCCCTACTGAAGAACAACCCCAACAAACACCTCCAAAAATTCCTCAACATGCTCAAGGATCTCAAGAAAATTCAATGGGGCAAATTGAAAATAACAAAAAACAAATTGAGTTAATTTTAGGGTTGAAAGAACTTGCAAGCTCAACCTCGCATAGAACCACACTTGCTCAATCACTCGAATTGATGTTATCACATGTAGATTCAATTAGAAAGAAAACAAGTAGTTGGAAAAGAGATGTGAGTTTAGAGAATTTTATGCAGATAAATAGTTCTATAAACAAGTGAAAGATGAAAAAATTAAAAAATGCCTTATTCACAAACCATAGAATGAATCAACCTTTACATCTTTCAAGCAAGAGGTTCCCTATCCATTGGTGCAACCGCTAAGGGATTTTTGAAAGAGGTGGTGGATGGTGTCATGCTTAAAATTTACACTAGAAAATGTAATTTTTTTTTTCTTTTTTTAAATTTACACTAGAAAAAATACAATTTTTTTTTTTTTCATATAGGTTTGCAACCCATCTCCCACACACCTTGTCATGTCCAAAATTTAGCTTGAAGGAAAAAAAAGAAAAAACACAACCTTTTTTATTTTTTTTCAAACACAATGATGATCACCGTGTTCAACATAGTGGTATGATATAAGCACTAGGAGAAGTTGAAAGTGTAGAAAAACTATCATCATTATGCCCTATGGTAAGGAGTGTAAGCCATGTGAATGTAGGAACAAAATACCAACTTTTCTCTTGAGGCTTGATTTATTATATCCCAACATAATTATGGGTTTTATAAGTACAAGAGGTGCATGCATGGATTTCATCTTAGTTTCTTTGTTAAGGTCATAAAAGAAGCAAGGTATGTTATAAGATATGTGCTTGTTAATCTCTTAACAACATTCACACATATACACGTATATATTTTATACAATAGTAATATTGTTGCTTGATTAACTCACCCATAATAATAGTATGTTTATTTAGTCCTAGCTCGAAAATCTAACCATGATAGTATTACTATATAGTTTTGATAATATTATTGACTATAAATACCAAAACAACATTATATTTTCCTAGCCCTTCCTTGACAATGCAATTATTACTCTTTAACCAGAAACCTCAATAATAGTAGTGTTATCATTTAACCCAACAATTAACAAGGGTATTATTTTTAAACAAACCATTAATGCAATTATTATTTAGCTGTGGTTTGAATGTTAATGAAACATTATTATTAACAATTAATTCCAAGGATCTCTTTGATTTATTTATTTATTTTTGTTCTAATGATGACCCACAATAAATGTTTGAAAAATAATAATAGTATTTTTGTGAACACCATCAATAAAACATTACTTATCCCCCATTTACACCATCTTATTTTTATTTGACCAATGAACAATTAATAATAGTAGATCATTTTTACTAAATTACATTTCACCCATAATATTACTATTATTATTATTTTCCTTTTGTTTTTATCATTTCCTCCATAGCCCAACAATAAGTGAAATGTTATATTTATTCATTTATTTTTCAACTCAAATATTGGAAACAAGATCATGTTAAAAATAAAACCTTGGACAATATTATGATTAAAGTACCAATAGATAATCATGAATCAATAATAGAAATAATGTTCGAGGGAACTTAGACATTTAAAATAATAATATTTATATTTACTCTCAAATTGACGTTATCAATATCACTTACACCGTCATCTAATAAATTGAATTATAAGAACTATAATGTCACTCGATTGGTATTTATTTATTTTTATAATAATTAAACATTTTATTGCTTACACTGCATAACTATCAGTGAAAACTATCTCCGCTAAATATATTAACCCAACGAACATTTACTACAGTGCTGCACTGCAACTTAATGTGGTTGTCCTTGCATTCAAATTGACATTAGATAGACTTAGGGTGACTTAGACGCCTATGTTTGAAACTTCCTCAATCTGTCGTCACCTCCAAAAAGGGCTTTTGTGCAATATAAATAACTGTTGTTATGAATTGCTAACTTTCGTACTAAAGCAGATGAAGACTTTGGCAAGAATTCGAGTAATAATAAACCATAGCATCGACCAAACAATCTACTACCTATTATTGGAAGGTGAGGAATTAAATTGATATGATTTGGATGATTTGAGGCATCGAGAAGCCCAACGACTAGTTCCAAACACTTATTATAAACTTATTTTGGCATTTACAATTTCACAGAGTTTAGAGAGTGTAACATAGAATAAGCTCGAGCAAGCCCAATTGACACGCTTGTTGGTGGGTGAGTGATCACATCAAACAATCTTGTCAGTTATGAATGAAAGAATGAATGAATGAAATATTTTAATGACGTTCACGAGGCCAAAGAAGCCTATGGGACCCCAGAGCAGCACAAGAACCCCCCACAGAAAAGTCCTAGACAATTTGTAAACTCCGTTCGAGATCAGCCCTTCTGCAGTGAATTTTGATGATGAAGTTTGCAGTTTTGTCTGGTCTTGATTCTTCAAACAGGGTATTTAAATTATCAACCTGCATAGTATCTCCATAGCTGGCCCGAATGTCTTTATATGCTAAGCATTCTATGATAAAGTACCATTCCATCTCAACCATACCTTTGTTACAGAAACGGCATATTCTATTTTCCCACTCCTCTTTAGGAACTGGACCCACCTACCCATTTCACACCTAAGATGATGTGAAATGTTTACATGAAGCAGTGTTTGCCTTATTTATTTCTACTAAGTGTTCTGTAGTTAACCTCTGAGGCACGCAAGGGAAATCAACATGGTACAGGTTTGAGGAAACCTCCAGTAAATTACAGTGACTTGATTTCCTTTTTCTTGTTTTTGTTTGGCTTCGCACAGGGGGTTTACTTCATGCATAATTTGTTTCTCCATTTATATATTTTCTCATAGTTTATTATTCCTACGCTGTGGCAACACAGGAAAAGGGTTTCCTGTTATTTATATTTTTTTTTTGTTGTTCTTTATGATTCATTTCTTTTATATGCACATACCAAATATGGCGCAGGGTGAAGAGAGTATTATCTAGATCAACTAGAAGATGAGAAGGTAGTGGGTCTTTGGCAGATCGTTATTATTATTAGTTTTTAAAAAATTTGCTATGGAATCTGCTGTCATTTACAGCAGCAAGGTTTTAACTTCTGTATATAGATTTTTCATAGCAGGGATGAGATCCAAGTCGGGAGTTTCTTTTTTTTTATGATAAGGATGAATATTGCTATTGCGTTTTAAAATTTCTTTTACACAACAGTACAAAGTTTTGAATTCATTTAACTCTGCCAGTAGTGGTTTCAAATAATAATCATATGTGTTCCCAATGTTGCAGCCGACCAACTGGTGTAAGAGGGACCAGCATGGTTATTTTTTTTTTAATTCATAGAGAATGTAGAATATATATATTTTTAATTATTATTAATATATGTTTCTTTTTTTTAAGAAAAAAACTTTGTTGAAGATTTATATGTGTATTTGAAATATGAATATGAATCTAAATTCTACTCTCAATTTTTTAAACAGCAGATTTAATATTGCTGCTCTTTTAGTTTATTGTTTTTTTTATATATATTCCTCTAAATATAGACACAACTAACCAAATAGTACACATATATATTTATATATTAAACATTTTACAAAGATGAAGCGAAACTATTCATTTATTTTATTACTCTGTTTTAAAATATATTAACTATTGTCAGCATGATGAATATATATTTATCTTTCAAAAGATTGCCCAAATTTGAGGTAAATACATTTTTTTTCAATCTATCTAAAAATTTAAATAAGCTAGAAACTTCATTGCATATTTTTATATATATTTGTTCTGTTCACTATTATAAAATTTCAACCCTGAATGAATATTTAATATATACCATAATAGTTATTATATATATATTTTTAAATAAACACCCACATATATATGTATGAATTGATTGATTTATTTATTTTTATCATCTCATGTTTATATTTTTCAAAATGGAAATAACAAAAGAAGAAAATGTATAAACTCAAAGAGAAGAATATATAAAATTATATATTTCTGAATTTTTATATGGAAATCTTTTATAATCAAGTGGATTTTCATTTATCCTTATTATAATCAACACACTCTTTCTATTGTCTCCTTGAGCAAATTTCATGATATATGCTATAGTGTTTTATTTATTTTTAATGCTTTTATAGTGATAAAAATAATAATCATTTCCCTGCAAATATAGGTGGTTTACTTTTTAATAGAGAGATATATATTTATGCATTAAAAATTCCATGATACCTTGAGTATATATTAAGGAAGATCCTTTTTCTGCAACTTTAAATCTCATCTCAACCATCAAAGTTTATCCCTTATCCATTTGCTCTTCATTTTACTTTCTAATAGAAATTTAGTAAACAATCAATTTCATCTTTTATGATGACTTGGATGAATATTTCTCACAAATCCATAAAATCCTTTTTTTTTATTTGCCTCTACATCTAGTTCAACACAAACTTATAATTTTTTTTTTTCATTGCAACAAAATATAAAACCTTCAATATTACACACAATATTAAAGAATAAAAAAACAACAGAAAAAAGAATAAGGCTTGCTCTTTTTCAATTTTCTCACAAGATATATATCAAAACACCACTTTCCATATTACAAACAAACTTTTAGAATTACAAAGGAGGGCACACAATTGATTCAGGCTTGCTCTCCACCCTACCGTAATGGCGTCATGGAGCCTTGTGGGCTCTAGCCATACCCCTGAGCAAGGAATTCTTTAAGCTCTACGATGATAGATGGAGTCTTTTCTCATTTTTACAAGTGGCAAGACTAACATTGCACCCATTTTCAAGCATTTAAATTTTATACTCCCTATTTTCAACCATATTCCATACATCAAGTCACCCTTTTTTTACAACCAAATAACAAGGATAAATGAAAGTAGGAAGAACTTATCTCCTTTCTTTTAGATGAAGGGACTAAAATCTTGTATCCATCTCTCCTCTCCAAACCAAGCCATCTTGATCACTATCTTTCAAAAGAGGTGGACTCCTCTCCTCTTCTCTTTCTTTCTACCATCTCTACTAAAGTTCTCTAAGAGGAGAAGTGGGTAACACCCCACTCATTCTTCCTCTCCAATATATATAGGAGTTTTAACTTGCAACTTTTGGGTGAGGAGGTGAGAAGTGTACCTACCTCCTTCAATGAAAGTCTTTTTCTTATTAAAGAGGAGCATGCACTTGGACAACCCTTCCATCATTAAATCTCATTTCCTCCTCAAAACTCGTCACTCTCCATTACGAGGGCTTTTTGGGGGTCAAATCATGTCTTTAGGGTACTATTATATGTCCATTTGACCCCTACAACTATGGTATAGACCCTAGGGGGTTTCTTTTTGCATCCTAACCAAGAAAACTGACCAACAACCCTCTTTAAAGACCCACTTAAAGTTCCATCCGAGTTTCAGACTTGGATAAAGGTTCTTAACTCCTAGCCCCACTTACATCCAAATTTTCTGACAAACCAACAATAAATTATCCTTTAATGCCAACCACCACAACTTTACTCTACCAGCACATTAACTTTATTTATTTCTAAGCCCCAAAATGGGTCACATTCATAACCACAAGAAGTTGCTCCCTTTTTTTTTAGTTTTCTTTTGATGATCTTCCCTTCTTGTACTGACATCCTCTCATGCACATTACCAATGAAACCATAAGCATCAATCATACATTACATATATTTGCTAGTTGAATATTTTAATATTTTATTGCATATAATATTATTCAAAATTCACATTCATAATCCCACACTTTATGAGTGTATAATACTTTCATGGAAGTGACAATGAAGCAATTATCAAAATGAAATACAACAATATTGTTACACAATTCATATTATTTGTTGCACATGATACAACTTACCATCGATATATGGTAAACATATAAAAAATTAGGTTTGTTATTAATCACAATCAGAGCAGGGTCTTACAGATGGTTTTTGACCATCCTCCATGCAACAAAAGTGAGGTGACACAATATTTTTAAGGAAACTTTACTATGAGTTTGTCCTCAATAAAATCTCAAACTATTTTGATATGCAGGACTTCCAGGGTAGAAGTGGGGGCATGTATTGATGCACAATAGCCAATGAGATAAGCACATACTAGACCAACATATGAGCATGTGACTAGACCCCTTTCGTTGTGAAGGAGAGTGTTGAGGTCGATACTTTACAATCGATTAGTTCCCTAACCTAAAGCCTCATATAGCATACCAGTCCTCTAGCATAGGGTGAGTTGGGCAAGTCTTCGAGTAGAGTTTTACCTCATATTTTTTAGGATTGCAGGTCACCCTGTGGTTATGATTCCACACATATTCAAGATGCAGGTGCCCCTGGGGTACATCTGCAGTTGATCAAGTGGTGATGAGAGATGCCCTCCTTCATGAGGCATTCAACCTTGATAGTCAGGTAAATGTTAGCAAGTTCATTAAATTAAATTTATTAAATTTCATTTTTGAAATGAAAGATTAACTAAATTAGTTGAATGATTATAATGAAATTCAAGGTCATAGCATTCACTTTGTTTTGAGCAGTCCTCCACCTCCCTATTACGTGATCACATGTACTACAAAGGTATGTAACTATTAAAGAATTATAAGTATTACATATGAATAGCTAAACACTATATGAACGGTATTCTTATATCTCATATTGGATGTTGAATAGGTTAATCTTGGAGCTCTTTTATGGAAACACCTGCTAGTGAAGGTGGTCATCGAAGTTTCATTCAGGTAATATAGACTAAATTTATAATTTTAAAATAAAAAAATTGTACTTCGTAATTGAATAATGTTTAATGACTTGAAGGTTCTAGATAGTTTGTAAGTATAATTTTTACTTTTTAATTAATTTTATTTCATGTTATTATGCACTTCATAATCTATACATTTCATTTGTTCATGTTGTTGACCTTTATTCATCACTTATGCTATCTATCCTTTATTATTCATTTGTTATCCTTTATTCATCATTTCTCCTTGTGATCATTACTCTACCTATGTGAATATTACACTATCCACTGTAATTAAGATATCTCACTCCATTCTTAGCTATCTTTTCTTTGTGATTCACCCATGAATATGAATAGAATGTTGAGGTTTTATGAAAATCATGGATTGTCTTTATAGGCATGAATTGTTATCAAGATTTTAGTCCACCATAGTCCCCTCATTGCTCACTATCACTACATTATTTTTTTCTTAGTTGATAGTGCTCATTATTTCTTATTTTCATGCATCTCACTATCATGCTTTACATTATTTTCATAAATCTTACCCCCACTTCAAAAATTCTTCACATTTCACATCAGCAAATGTTTACATAACTTCTTTATGTAGTCATGATATTTTCACTTGCTTGCATGATATGATTGTCCCTAGGATTGTCACTTGTAGCTATCCTTTATTTTGAAATTATCCTTATGAAACATATAAACCCTTGAAGCAATAAATAGTTCAATAAGTACTTAAAATTTTGTTGACTATCTCATACATTATAAGCCATGACCTGCATCACTCTTCTACTTTTTATAATTGAATACCGTTTTATTTTTAGATGATGCAAGCAAAGACTTCTCCCAATGTTGATACAGAAATGAAGCATGGCATAGATAGCTCGATGCCTTTGATGGGGGTATGAGGCAGATTAGTAAATTTCAAATTACTTTCTTTTTTATAGTTGTTCATTGTTAAAAATAAAATTATTATTGATTTTTAGTTTAATTTCTATATGGATGGTTTCTATAGGATTTTGGAATGGCATATCCTGAGCATGTCACTGTTGTAGATGAGGAGAGAGATCATTTGGTGGTGGTAAGTGATTATTTTGTTAAATATTTCATTTTTTATAATATAATCTATATTAATGTCTATACTTTTTATTGTAATAGGTAAAGCTCCATGAAGAATTAAATAGGAGGAGCAACCCTTGAGTTTGAATAGACCACTATCATATGCATCTCCATCCCCTCAATGATCAAATGTTTCCTATGATCTATTTTCTTCACCTGGAGGGGAATGACTTTTTATTAGGGTCCTTTGTTGTATGCCCTATATGGTACTTTTGGACATATATTTTGTATTCCATATGCGTGACATTATATGCCTATATGGCTATTTTTTGTATATGTTATACTTATATCGAGATATATTGATGTATGCCTATATGGCTATTTGGTGAATACATGTCTTTTTTAATTGATTGTGTCCATAATTCAATTATAAATCCATGTTTCATTGTATATTTGTAGATGTTTTACTTCAAATATTTAAAATCCAAGTGAATTACATGCACTTTTCCTTTATATAATTGTAAATATAAAAATTTTGAACATTATTCTCCTCTAAGATTATTTTAGTCCAAGTGTTTTTGCATACCTTTCTTCCTTTCAATTCCAAGTTCTCAAAAGCACTAGTGAACCTTCAATCTTTTTCTAAACTAGAGTTATTAACATTAAAAACCTTGAAAAAAACATTATGTAATGCACTCGAGATTGAGGCTAAGGAAAATATTGGAAAAATTTCCCCACATAAGAATAATCCATGTAGGAAAATAGCTACAAGCCTCTCATATAGAAGCAAAATTTTTTCATGTAAGAGTAGTCAAGGTACTACAAATCAAGCACCCAAAACCCTAATATATCTCCATTATCTTCTCTAGGTTGAGACAAGGGTGAGAAACTATAACAAGGTGATATACGGTGACATGATCATCACATCAACTCTCAAAATGACACTAACTCTGTTGAGGATACTAATCAAGAGGTGTAATTCCATAATAATAGTGTTGTGACCACTTATGATTTCAAGGAATGTATCTCTTCTAAATGAACTATTGGGTGAATTGAAAACCCAACCATGTCATCATTAACATCATCAATCATATGAATATAATAATGTATGATGCAATATAATACCTAGGTCTCTCTACCACTACACATCTAAGCCCATACTCTCTAGGATCATTTTAGCATGGTAAGGAAATTCATGTAATTATACAACACACTTTCAAGTATGTAACTAATCATGAGAAATATATTATTACATGCACGACCTAATACCTCTAGAAGTTTGTGATATAATTCTTGGAAGATATCTACCATTCCAAACCCCAATAGTGGATGCTATGAATCAAAAGATAATGTTTTGACCTCAACAAGTCTAAATTATAAGACAAAAAGCTTGGTCTCTACTAAATAATTCTATAACATTGATAATATACAAACATTCTTGCTTCTTATTGTCTACTTAGAGATGTTACATAGACAAGATCACAAGAAATAGCATTGCTCACTCATGTACCTTCTCTATCACAACAATAGATTCTTGAAAATGTATTATTATAGGATGAAGATGTCTTTATAAATTACAAAAGTATTCCAAAAATAATTTAAGGTACAAAACCAAACAGATTTGTTATTGAATTTCCTTTTCCAAATAGATCATTGTATCATAGGTCTACTTAGAAGAAGGATGAAATTTAGGACAAAATCTAAGAGCTACTTGATCAAGGAAAGAGTTGACCTAGCTATTTTTCATGTGGCACCTTAGAAGCATGAACAATGATGTAGGAGAACTTGCAATAAAACTAGAGTTCATGTGGCATAATCTACAAGCATTATAGTTTTATGAATTATATATTAAGTTACCACATGTATTTATAAGTAAATTTATGTTTGTGTGTGCTACTGTGAGGAGGTAGTAGTGATGGACATATTGGAAATGTGTATGTGTATCAAAATATTAAGGATAAAAACTATTTCTTCATAGTGTGTGGTAGAAATTGCATAGTTAAGGTGACTATTCATATATAGAGACATCCTAATTAGTGATATGTGTGGTATGTTGATGTCATATTAACTTGATAACTTATTTCACATTAATTTCACCTAGATTTGTTGGTTAATTATTAACTTTCCTACACCAATATGTGTTTGTGGTCTTTGAGGACATATTTTTGGCATATAGTTATGGAATCAAGTTTTAATGAAGACAAATTACAAACAATTTACACTACTCTACATTTCCAATAATTTTATTCAAGTATATTCAAGTACCCATCCTCTAGCTGGCCCAACCTGCACTTCAAATTTAGACACATTCTTCATGCCCACACTTTCCTTCACCTAAAAAAATGTTTTCCTATATTGACCAAAATGTTTATGACCATATTGAGTTCAAGCAACAGAGGAGACTAGTTCTTTGGTGTAGATTATTTAGTCATAAGATAATAAAGCCACCTACATTGACCAAAAATTGTAAAGTGGACTTATTCTATAGCCACACCAACATGTTTGAATTGTTGGTTTACCCTTAGGAGATGAAGAATGTAAACAATGCCTCTGGTGCTATCACAATAGTGGTTTACAATTCCTGAGAGGAATGGATTTTAGCTGAAATCACATATTTTTAGAAAATATAATGATTTAAGCCTTTAAAAGTTCCATTTTAAGGATTCCAATTGAAGAGGGTTTGATCAAATCACCTTAGATCAAACCCCTTGGATAGAACCTCCTAGTTTTAAACCATACCTATAAATGCATCTCCTTTACACCTATCAAAATGCTGATAAAAAATCACTTTTGATTTAGCTTTTGGGGGATCAAATGAATTCATTTAAAATTTATTTCAAATGATTATGGTATTCCTCAGAACAAGTTATCCAATGAATATAATTTTAATATGTTTTGGTTTTGTTATGTATTTGTTTTTAAATTTTATTAAACATAGGTTTTTCATTGAAAATGAATTTCTTTGTTCTTCACATGTGGAAAAATAGAAGATTATCAAAAAAAAATTGAAAATATGAGTGCACCAGATATTGAAGTCCTTGATCCAACAAATAAAATTAAATTAAATTTTGATACATACAAAAATGTTACGATTATCGTCGCCTGTGTCTGAATTGTAATTAGTTTAACTTCGAAACTTGATTAAAGAAAAAATATTCAATAAAAACTATCTAACCAAGTGGAAGCACTATATATCAGAGTTACAAATCTAAATTTGAAAGAATTAGAATTTTATCCTTCATGGAAAAAAGTTATGCATTATACTGGTGTGTCACTTTTTAAAAATGTTGTTTTCTAAAAAAAATCAATTTTCGTGGGAGATGGAAAAGAAGTGTAATTTGATTCCAAAAATTTTTGAAAAAAATATTTTTAGAATGTACAAACAAAATTTGATGAGACTCTAGTTTTCACCATCTTCAAATACCTCATGGTTTAGCCACTATAGGTGCCCGAATGTGAAGATTTAGTTAAAAATAATAATTTCAGTATCCAGTTTGGCCAAAAATTGTAAACCACTATTATGGGATCACCGTATCAACAACTTTTTACTAAATGCAAATGGCACTTTTTGGAACATCTAAAACATTGTTGTCATAGTGGAATAACTTGGATATATGAAAAAATGAGGTGGATTATTGTAGAGAGACCCTACATGGTCTTATATACCTTTAGAAGAAATGTTTCTAAGACCCACAGTTTTCAAGTAACAAGTTATCAAAGTTTGTTGCCCTTTCCTACTTTGGTCTCTTAAGAGAAATCGTCAATGCAATGTAGTCTAGAACGTTCTAACATGTTGGGTAAGAAATAGGACCTTGCCTAGCATAAACCTACCCACCCTAATGTGTTGGAATTATCGATATGGTGACACAATGAATAGAATAAAAATTACACCACCTTACAATTTTATACTGCATGCATTTGATGCTTTTTCTATCGACTAAAAACTTGTCACCACGGGAAAATGGATCAGAGATATTTAAAAATGAGAGAAGTTATTATAGAGGGTCTCTACATGATCATGTACCTTTAGATGAAATATTTCTAAGTGACAGTTTTCAAGTAACAAATTATCAAAATTGTCTGCCCTTTTGCACTTTGGTCTCTTAAGAGATATCATCGGTGCAATGTAGCTTAGAATGTTATAGCATGTCGGGGTGTGAAATAGGACCTTTCCTAGCATAAAAATACCCATCCAAACATGTTGCAACTATCAGTTCAGTCACACGATGAACAAAAAAAAATTATACCACCTTGCAACTTTACACTACATGCATTTGACACTTTTTCCATCGACTAAAAACTTGTGAAGACAAACAAATGGATCAGAGATATGAAAAACTGAGAGAGTTTATTATAGAGGGGCCCTATGTGATCCTATACCTTCAAACATAATGTTTATAAGCTCCAAGGTTTCTGAGTAATAGGTCATCAAAGTTGTTAGAGTTATCATGCATTAGCTAATAATCAATTAATATTTATTGATTATTAGTCTAATTTATTCTCATGCACTTAAACTAAACTTAGGAGTGTTTAAATTATGCTTTATTAGTTGAACTAGTATTAGATTATTATGTCTCATCTCATGTGATATTAACACTTGTCATGATCTGATCCCTTTCTCATTTTGGGCTTTGCTTTTATAAGCACTCAACCCTCATTGTAATTATCTGGAGAATATCTTGACCTTTCATATCTTCTTGAGAGACTCTTGCTTTTGTAGCTTTTTCTTGTTGAAGAATATTGCATATATTGTTTGTAGATCTCTTGTGTAGAAGGTGTATATTTTTGTTGTTTGATCCTATGACTCATGGTTTTGTGCTTGTTTCACAATTCTAACATGGTATCAGAGCATGGATTTAGCAAACCCCTTCTCAATTTATGAGGTTTATTTTCTTCAACAAGCGCTGCAGGCTTCAAATTTGAATCCCTTTTACTTTTTTTGCAAATTTTGGAGATGGGAAAAAATTTAGTGCATTTTGGCATGAAAAGAACCTCACCATTGGATTCAGAGTTGTTGAGAAATTCATAATTTCCCTTTGTTTCATCTGATTTGGGCTCCTGACCCTAGATCTATGAGGGTTTGAAGTGATTTTTTTTCTCCAGATCCAGAGGGTAGCTACAATTTTGGTGTGATTTGATCCAAAATAAAGGTTTCCATTGCGCTTAGAAGGCCCAAAAACCTTAAGATCATTTGTCTAATCACTAAAATCGGTGTCAACAGTTTTTGAGGCAAGATTTTTTTGCTAGGGAAGCCGTATGGCCTCCCCAACACATGAATCGAGGTAAATTTAAAAAAAAATCATTTTTTTCTTGCAAAAAAAAATCATTAAAAAAATTGTTAAAAAAGCCTTTTAAAGGCACACAGGTATTTTATATTTTAAAAATTTATATTAAAAAAATTGGGTTGGAACTTGAGGGTACCTGCCCCCTGCCACGGCAAGGTAGTAGGCCCTCGAACCCTACCCCACATGGGGAGGGAACCCGTGGGGATTCCTGCCCCTCCCAATGGCAGTGGCGGCTCCCCTCAGGTGCCCCACCTGTGGGGTTGGAGTGGGGTAGGCTCAACCCCCCTTGTTGCCCTAGTTTTTTTTTTTAAATATATATTTTAAAATAATTTGTTATATAGTTTTTAAAAACAAAAAATTATTATTTTTTTATATATTTTTTTAAACAACAAAAACATATAATAACTTTTTTTAACTTTAAAATAAAAAAGCTATTTTTTGCAATTATTATTTTTGCAAATAAATGTCACATGCAACCTAGTTGGAGAAATTTTTTTCAGCATCATTATATTTGGCAGGCCTCTATTTCTAGAGGTGATTTTGACAAATTTGGAGGAATTTTTCCTTTTTCCCTACTTAGCCCCTCTCCATTGGGCTCTTCAATTTTGCACCACATATTCCAGAGGCCATATCTTAGTCATATGTTGGTCTTTTCCGATGCAATTTTTTTTTAAACGGGGTAGAATTTTGAGCTCTTCGCGATGGTGTAGGTTTTTTCTAGTTTTGACTTATAGTTTTTTTCCATAATTATATTTTCTCAGTGTTGTTGTTTAGTTCTCATTTTGGAGACTTTGACAAGCCATATCTTTTGCATCCAAACACATTTTTGGGTACCATAATGTTTTTGAAAGTGCATTTTTTTTGTGTACTTCGTCATGGTGCTACCATTTTCTTCTTTTTCTATCAGAGAATTATATTTTCAGCATGTAGTGCTTTTTTGGACATTATGGGCTCCCATTATATGATTTTTTCATTATATAAATGCACTGGAATAAAGTGCCACAATAAGTGTATTTTTAATGGGATCTTGCACATCACTTTGTGCCTTATTGTAATCGCACTATATTATAAAGTTTCATAGGGGGTTTTGATATTTTTCCTTTGTTTGCAATCATACCTTTGTGAAGTGTGTGTCCCTTCCATGACAACATCCTCATGCATGTGTGACTTTTGTTTTTACACCCTTTATGTGTGGGTATTTTCATGTTTGCATGTTCATATGTTCCTGATTCTTCATGCACTTCTTTCTGGCATTCAATTTTAGTGTACCTATCATGCCTCTCCCTTTTGAACATTATGGGGGGTTTCTATTGTTGGTTCTAATGTTTCTTTAATTTCACATTGGAGTGAGCTATGTATACAATATTTGTTCCTATGTACTTTTGGATGCAACATACATTAGTGGTTGGTTACTTGCATTTTGATGAGATGGATCACTTACCATATGGAAAATCTTGCATTCCTATTTTTTGGCATTACAACAGTCATTCTTCAAAAGTGTTTGTAGCTTCTTCATGCTTCAGTGGTGTTCTTTTTGTTCATCATTTGTTCCTATCTTTTGGGACAACATTGTCTTGTTTGGAGGCTTCTATAGTCCTTCACTTGGCTTTCATCTCTTTTTGGAGTGGGGTTTTTCCTATGAGGTTTTCTCTATTTTCCACATTATAGAGATCTTCTATTTGTACATGGGTACCTTACATAGCCTTGTTTTCTATGACCCATCATGCATTCCTTTTAGGGTTTTTAGCTACTCTCTAAGTTCATCTTAAGGGGGTGTTAGATTTATCATGCATTAGAGTATGTGTAGGATCATAATGGGCCAAAATGTGGTGATATGATGGGTATGTGTAGGGTATGTGGTTAACAATTTTTTTTACCCAAAATTGATGAAACAAAAAAGTTTTTTAAAGGAGATTCTCAGCTTTCCACCAATATAAATTATGTTTTACTTTGAATTTAATAAATAATTATTATTCATTTTCTATTTGAAAAATGATTAAAGTTTTGATTGATAGGTTGATTGAAAAACATTTATAGCTTTCAAACACTATCACATTTTTTGAATCCAAAACATACGCCACATTATATGCTTCACACACTATAGGATTACAAAAAATTGAATTTCATGAATTTTTAACCAAGTTAAGGTGGTCAGACATATGCGTTTTTATATTTTTTAAAAGTTGTAATAAAAAATTCATAAGGGTATGTGCAGGATCATCATGAAAAAAATAGGCCCTTTAGTAGCAAAAAAATCAGAAAAATAAGAGTTAAGCAACTTGACATAAAAATTTGAATAATTTATCTATATTATTTCAAAAATATGTAAGAATAGAATTTGTAGCAAATTGAATGTAATTTCTAAACTACTAGGTTTATTTAAAAAAAAAAAACTATTTGGTAAAAATTTAAAATTTCAATGCAGAGTACTTAAAT
Organism: Sequoia sempervirens; assembly: GCA_007258455.2. Taxonomy (NCBI): domain Eukaryota; kingdom Viridiplantae; phylum Streptophyta; class Pinopsida; order Cupressales; family Cupressaceae; genus Sequoia; species Sequoia sempervirens. The sequence goes on along the minus strand of VDFB02058242.1, from coordinate 739,528,419 downwards.
TTCAAGGAAAAAATAAGAAGTAGGTGTCTGTCGACCACCCTAACCACAATAAAATGATAATATTTTTAATAAGATTTTAGATATAAGTAGAGAACTCATGTCCAGATGTTCAATGCATATTTTTTTGTAATTTTTTTAAAGTAAATAATTAATTATGAAGTTTTTATTACAATTTAAAAAAAAAAAAACTTGTGTCTGACCACCTTAACTTGGTCAAAACTTTATGAAATTCTTTTTTTTAATCCTATAGTATGCGAAGCATAGAATGTGACACATGTTTTAGATTCAAAAAATGTGATATAGTTTGAAAGCAATAGATATTTTTCAATCAACCTATCAATCAGAACTTTAGTCATAATTCAAATAGAAAATGAATAATAATTATTTATTAAATTCAAAGTAAAACATAATTTATATTGGTGGAAAGCTGAGAATCTCCTTTAAAAATTCTTTTAGTTTCATCAATTTTGGGTAAAAAAAATTCTTCAGCCGCATACCCTACACATACCCATCATATCACCACTTTTTGGCCCATTATGATCCTCACAAACCCATAATTAATTATTTACTTGGAAAAAAATTACAAAAAAAATATGCATCACATTAAGACATGAGTCCTCTACTTATGTCTAAAATCTTATAAAAAAATATTATCTTTTTATTTTGGTTAGGATGGTTAGACAGAAACCTACTTCTTATTTTTTCCTTGAAATTTAAGTACTATTGCGTTGAAATTTCAAATTTTCACCAAATAATTTTTTTTATTTTAAAAATAAACCTAATGGTTTAGAAACTACATTCAATTTGCTACAAATTCTATTCATACATATTTTTAAAATAATATAGATAACTAAAATTCAAATTTTTACGTCAAGTTGTTTAACTCTGATTTTTCTAAAAAAATTGTCACTTAAAGGCCTATCTTTTCCATGATGATCTTGCACATACCTATTAGCTAATAATTAATTACTATTTAATTGATTATTAGTCTAATTTATTCACATGCACTTAAACTAAACTTAGGAGTATTTTTATGCTTTATTAGTTGAGCTAATATTAGATCATTATATCTTATTTTATGTGATGTTGACACTTGTCATGATCTAATCCCTTTCTCATTTAGGGTTTTGTTCTTATAAGAACTCAACCCTCATTGTAACTATTTAAAGAATATTTTGACCTTTCATATCTTCTTAAGAGACTCTTGCTTTTGTAGCTTTTTCTTGTTGAAGAATATCACATATATTGTTTGCAGATCTCTTGTGTGGAAGGTGTATTTGTTTGTTGTTTGATCTTGTGGCTCATGGTTTTGTGTTTGTTTTAAAATTCTAACAAAATTTTGTTTCCCTTTTTCACTTTGGTCTCTTAAGAGATAGATCACCAATGCAATATAGCTCAAAATGTTTCAGCATGCTAGGGTGTGAAGTAGGACCTTTCCTAGCATTAACCTACCCATCTACACATGTTGGAACTGACAATTTTGTCACACAAAAAATAAAATAAAAATTACACCACCTTACAACTTTACACTACATGCATCTAACTTTTTTTCCATTAACTAAAAACTTATCACTATGAGAAAATTGATTGGAGATATGAAAAACTGAGAGGTTATTGTAGAGGAGCCCTACATGATCTTATAACTTTAGACATAATGTTTCTAAGCACCATGGTTTCTAAGTAATAGTTCATCAAAAAAATTTACCCTTTTGCACTTTGGTCTCTTAAAAGATATCGGGTATGTGCAGGATCATCATGGAAAAAATAGGCCCTTAACTCGCAAAAAATTCAGAAAAATTAGAGTTAAGTAACTTGACTTTAAAATTTGAATAAGTTATATATATTATTACAAAAATATGTAAGAATAGAATTTGTAGCAAATTGAATGTAGTTTCTAAACTACTAGGTTTATTTAAAAAGAAAAATTTATTTGGTGAAAATTTGAAATTTCAATGCAATAGTACTTAAATTTCGGGGAAAAAATAAGTAGGTGTCTATCTGACCAATCCTAATCACAATAAAATGATAATATTTTTTTATAATATTTTAAATATAAGTAGAGGACTCATGTAATGTGATTTTTTAAAAATCCAAATAAATAATTAATTATGAATTTTTATTACAACTTTTAAAAAATATAAAATCATATGTCCGACCACCTTAACTTGGTCAAAATTTCATGAATTTTTTTTTTTTTCCTAATCCTATAATATGCAAAGCATAGAATGTGACACATGTTTTAGATTCAAAAAATGTGATATAGTTTGAAAGCTATAGATATTTTTCAATTAGCCTATCAATCAAAATTTTAGTTGTAATTCAAATAGAAAATGAATAATAATTATTTATTAAATTCAAAATAAAACATAATTTATATTGGTGGAAAGCTGAGAATCTCCTTTAAAAACCCTTTTCGTCTCATCAATTTTGGGTAAAAAAAAGTCATCAACCACATATCGTACACATACCCATCATATCGCCACTTTTTGGCCCATCATGATCTTGCACATGCCCTATCGTTGGTGTAATCTAGATCAAAATGTTTCAACATGCTGGGGTGTGAAACAAGACCTTGCCTAGCATAAATATTTCCATTAAGATGTTTTGGAACTATTGGTTTGGTCACATGACAAAAAAAATAAAAATTACATTGGACCTTACAACTTTACACTACATGCATTTGATGCATTTTTCATTGACTGAAAACTTGTCACTATGGGAAAATGAATCAAATACATAAAAAAATGAGAGATTCTCTTATAGAGAGGCTCTATGTGATCATGTATCTTTAGATGAAATGTTTGTCAGTGGGGTATGTGCAAGATCATGATGGAAAAAACAGGCCCTTAAGTGGCAAAAAATTTAGAAAAATCAGATTTAGGCAACTTGACGTAAAAATTTGAATAAGTTATCTATATTATTTGAAAAATATGTAAGAATAGAATCTGTAGAAAATTGAATGTAGTTTCTAAACTACTAGGATTGTTTAAAAAAAAATCTATTTGGTGAAAATTTGAAATTTCAATGCAGTGGTACTTAAATTTCAGGGAAAAAATAAGAAGTAGGTGTTTGTCTAACCACCCTAACCACAATAAAATGATAATAATTTTTATAAGATTTTAGATATAAATAGAGGGCCTGGCCCGATGTGATGCATATTTTTAAATTTTTTTCCAAGTAAATAATTAATTATGAATTTTTTATTACAATTTTTTTAAAAATATAAAAACTCGTATGTTTGACCACCTTAATTTGGTAAAAAATTCATAAAATTTAATTTTTATTTTTTTAATCCTATAGTATGCAAAGCATAGAATGTGACACATGTTTTGGATTCAAAAAATATGATAGCATTTGAAAGCTATTGATATTTTTCAATCAGCCTATCAACAAGGACTTTAGTTGTAATTTGAATAGAAAATGAATAATAATTACTTATTAAATTCAAAGTAAAATATAATTTATATCAGTGGAAAGATAAGAATCTCTTTTAAAAACCCTTTTCATTTCATTAATTTTGGGTAAAAAAATAGTCGTCAGCCACATACCCATCATGATCCTGCACATACCCAGTGTCATGGTTTCCAAGTAACAGGTCGTCAAAGTTTGTTGCTCTTTTGCACTTAGGTCTCTTAAGAGATATCATTAGTGCAATGTAGCTTGGAATGTTATGTCATTTGATAGTGTGAAATGGGACCTTTTCCTAGCATTAAACTATCCATATAGACATGTTGGAATTATCATTTTTTTCACACGACTAACAAATTAAAAATTACACCACCTTGCAATTTTGCACTGCATGTATCTAACAATTTTTTCATTGACTAAAAACTTGTCACCATGGGAAAATAGATTGGAGATATGAAAAACCAAGAAAGGTTATTGTAGAGAGGCCCTACATGATCTTGTACCTTCAGATGAAATATTTATAAGTGCCATGATTTCTTAGTAACAACTCATCAAATTTTATTGCCCTTTTGCACTTTTTCCATCAACTAAAAACTTGTCACCACAGGAAAATGGATTAAAGATATGAAAAACTAAGAGATGTTATTATAGAAGAGCCCTATGTGATCTTGTAATTTTAGATGAAATGTTTCTAAGTGCCACAATTTTTGAGTAATAGCTTGTCAAATTTTTCTATCATTTTGCACTTTGGTCTCTTAAGAGATATCGTTGATCCAATATATCTTAAAAAGTTCTACCATGATGAGGTGTGAAACAGGACCTTGCCTAGTGTAAACCTACCCATTTAAATGTGTTGGAACTATTAGTTTGGTTGCATGATGAACAAAATGAAAGTTACACCATATTGCAACTTTATATTTCATGCATCTAACAATTTTTCCATCGACTAAAGAATTTTCACCATGGGAAAATGGATCAAAAATATGAAAGAAAGAGATTTTATTGTAGAAGGGCCCTACATGATCTCGTACCTTTAGAAAAAATGTTTCTAAGTGCCATGGTTTTCTGAGTAACAACTTGTCAAAGTTTGCTACCCTTTTGACACTTTGGTTTCTTAAGAGATATCGTCAACACAATGTAGCTCAAAATTTTCTGACAAGTTGGGGTGTGAAACAAGACCTTTCCTAGTGTAAACCTACCCATCCATACATGTCAAAACTATTGGTTTGGTCACACAATGAATAGAACAAAAATTACACCACCTTGCTTGACTTTACACTACATGCATCTAACACTTTTTCCATTCATTGAAAACTTGTCACCATGAGACAATGGATTAGAGATATGAAAAACTGAGAGGTTATTATAGAGGATCCCTACGTAATCCTATAAATTTATAAAAAATGTTTCTAAGTTCCATGGTTTTTAAGTAACAGCTCATCAATTTTTTTTATCCTTTTACACTTTGGTCTCTTAAGAGATATCATCAGTGCAATGTAGCTCAAAATGTTCTGGCATGTTGGGGTACAAAACAAGACCTTTCCTAATATAAACCCACCCATCTGGATGTGTTGGAATTGTTGGTTTAGTTTCATTATGAACAAAATGAAAATTACACCACCTTGCACCTTTACATGGCATGCATCTGATGATTTTTCCTTCAATTAAAAACTTGTCACAATGGGAAAATGGATTGGAGATATGAAAAATCAAAAGAATTTATTTTAGAGGGGCTCTACATGATCTTATACCTTTAGAAATAAGGTTTCTAAATAACAAATTGTCAAAGTTTGAGCTACCCTTTTGCACTTTGGTCTCGTAAGAGATATCGTCAGTGTAATGTAGCTCAAAATGTTCTGACATATTTGGGCATGAAACAGGACCTTGCCTAGAGTAAACCTACCCATTTATGCATGTTGGAACTATTGGTTTGGTTGCATGACAAAAAATATAAAAATTACACCACCTTACAACTTTACATTGCATGCATCTAATACTTTTTCCATCTAATGAAAACTTGTCAACATAGGCTAATGGATCGAAGATATGAAAAATAAAGAGAGGTTATTATAGAGGGACCCTATGTGATCTTGTACCTTTAGACACAATGTTTCTATGTGCCATAGTTTTCGAGTAACAACTCATCAAAATTTGTTTCATTTTTGCACTTTGGTTTCTTAAGAGATATCATTAGTGCAATGTATCTCATAATGTTTCAGCATGCTAGGTTGTGAAACAGAACCTTTCCTAGTGTAAAACTACCCATCTAGATGTGTTAGAACTATCAGTTAGTCACACGACAAACAAAACAAAAATTACAGAACCTTGCAAATTTACATTTCATGCATCTGATGCTTTTTCCATTGACTAAAAACTTGTCACCATGGGAAAATGGATTAGAGACATGAAAATTTGAGAGAGGTTATTTTAGAGGGGCCCTACGTGATCTTATAACTTTAGATGAAATTTTTCTAAGTACCATGGTTTCTAGGCAACAACTTGTCAAATTTTTCTACCCTTTTGTACTTTGATTTCTTAAGAGAAATTGCTTGGGCAATGTAGCCCAGAATGTTCCAGCATGCAGGGGTGTGAAACATGATCTTTGATCCAGTTAGAGAGTATGGAGAGTAGTGAAGGCTTTAGAAGAATGATTAGTTAATGGAATTTCTTTTGTGAATGCTAATAATACATTCAAATCTAGGGCTTACAAATTCTAACTAGTTTCTATAAATGAAAGCTTAAATGATTTAGTTGCTGAAGATTATGTTTTGATTTGTAGATTTCATATAGGATACCATTTAAACTTACAGTTTGTTGAATGCTATACAGTAGGGTAAGGGTGCTAATAGAATGGAATTTTTAGAGTATGGTGTATTATAAATAAAATATTATAAATATGATTGGATTTTCTACATAAGTAAAGTTGAAATGTGATAGTGAAAGGTCTAACTATCAACTAGTCATTCCCAAGCACTAGGTGTTACTATTGTTGATCAACTTGGCCAAAACCTAAATATGAACTTTACAATTGATACTAAATAAATAGAAGCACATGATTACCCTATCCTAGAGTAGAATCTTAAAAATATCAAGAATAAAATGAAGACATAAAACAATATGGTCATTGAAAATTATTCATCTTTTTTCAAAAAATGTGAATGTACCTTGATGTTAATCTCCTATCTACCTACATATTATATCATACTTGTTTACCATTATTGGGAGAAATCTTGTCTTGATGATTATCTATTATCTATATGATTTTCATAGTTATCATTCAATATATATTTTTTGTTACATGATGCCATCAATGATGATTTTTGCATTACTTTTCATGATCTATGTTCTTTCATGCTTTCAAGTTTAGATTTCATATAATTTTCATAAACTATCTTTCATCTCTATTTTTTTCACACTTTGTATATAACTAATTGAATATTACATGGGGGAATGTATTATACAAAATCACATGGTCATATTAAATATGTCATGTAAAATTGTTAAACCTTAGAAGATGGTCCATTTACCACCACTAAGGGAACCACATCATGTCATTTTGATTTGATAGTGAAACACAAAAAAAGATGTTGAATGTAATTCTTATCACAACAAATCCCACTATGTGTCATTTTAAATAGACCTACCATAAATATGCATATAATCTACCTAATATTCACAATATATGTGTAAAAATGTAGCAACAAAGAAATGAGAAACTTTAAGTTAAAGAGGGGTAGTAAGTCCTTCCTATGCCATATGAAATTTTTAACCAAAACATAAGTATTTAGTTGAAATGTGACAGCAAAAGGTCTAACTATCAACTACACTATATTAATATCAATAACATGACTTTACAAATTCAATGTGTATACTTACAAATTAATCCACCAAACCATCTGAGTCTTTTGTACTCTTTATTGTGTCAAGTATTGCCTCATGGTTAGACTCACACACCTTCCACAAGTTCTTTTTCAAAGGTCTGCCTCCATATTTGATCAAATGAACATTGGATGCCATGACAAGGTTTGAGTAATAAAGAATCTTTTGATGCATGTCAAAGTCTTGAAACAACCAAACATTAACACTCTTATGTGGGTACCTTCTAAGCCATGTTCCAGTAACAACCATCGAGCTTGTAGGATATGTGATGTTTTCTCCATCTATAACTAGGGCCTCCAATTTCTTTTAGCCCCAACACATGAGACAAGTAATAATATTTTCCTTCTTCATTGTCTTCATCTGCAATAACTGCATAAACATTCCCTGCATTGATATGTGTAGAAAATTAGATGAATTTAATCAACAGTAAAAAACACTACAAAGCAAGATAACATTAAGAATTTCAAAAACTATGCAAGTTGATATATTACCTAGTTGAACTAGATCTAATATGTGATCAAAGTTAGCTGATGATTCCATCTGTGTTAGTTCTAGTGCCATCAGGAGTTGATACGTATCAAGTGAGCTAAGAAGACTTAACCACCATTCATCAATCCATTGGGTGAAATCATAATACTGTGTCTCACTTTTTTTCCAAGATGGACATTTATCTCAACATTTTTAACTGAATATTCACCTTCTAAGACCTATATCAGCTAAACCATTAAGAATTTGAAGATGATGCAAACTAGTGATTTGTGGAAATTTGTGTGTAGATTCTAAATATATATTTTTAATTTTTTTTTTGAAAAAAATCATGAATCTTTCAACATATCCTGTGATAAATAGTTTTGAATAGTAAACTACATTTTTAGAAAGTAACATTTAGGTCATCAAACATAAATTTTTTTCTATAAAGGATAAAATTCTAATTTTTAAAGTATAGATTCTTAACATCAATATCTAGGGCAAGGATTTTTTTTTCATATTTTTTGTTACATATTTTTTTTAATTAATTTTTAAAGTCACTATAACTATAATTTGGACATAGGTGTATGTTGTCAAACATAACTTGTGTATATATTGAAATCCAAATTTTTTTTTGGTGAAATAAAGACATCAATACCTAGGGAAAAGGTATATTTTGAATTTTTTTTACAATGTTTTACGATTTTTCTACCTTTTTAGAATGAATAACTTATGTTTGGTGAAAAACCTATGTTCAATAAAAATTGAAAAGTAAATACATGATAAAGTAAAAACATATCAAAACTATACTTATTGGAAAGCTCGTTTTGAGGGTTGTGATTTTTCTAGTAGTTATCATGCACATCCTTGGACATCTTTGACTTGGGTGGCACTAGGAGAACATGGAATGTACAACCTTAGTAGTATTGCTCATCGCAAAACATAGGTAGATATCAAACACGATCTCCACCTATCTCCAATTGTCTGGCAAAGTGATTGGACTAGGTTGGAAAAATCTGATTAATCCTTTCCATTTGATGGTATCCTTTAAATTGGTACTTCATTTCCTCAAAATCATTCAAAGTTATATCTCCCATAAAAACCAGTACCATGCATTATCATTTTCCTACATCAAGAAGAGAAAACCTACAAGATAAATCATGTTAGGTCATATATACTCTTTTCTCAAAGTTATAATTTTTCAAGCCAAAGTTATACAACTTTGAGGATCAACCTTCAGGCCTCCCACTTACCCTTTATCATCGGTATATATACTTAATATTTCATCCTTTCATTATTAAAAAGCTTTGGGTATTGTGGATCGGGAATCCCCTATACTCGATACCTATGAAATGAATTTTTTTTGCTAAGTTTAAAAAGCCTTGAGTGTATTGAATTTTAGAGATATCATTTACCCTTTGTTCATTAATAAAGTCTCTTTGAAGATATGTTTCATCATTTTATCGAGTGTTGATGATCGGAGATCCCCTTTACCCTTTACTTTCTGGGCAATGGTGTTGGTTAAGTGGTATCTCTGACTTGTGAAGTCCGAAAGGACTTCAAGGATTGGAGTTCAGTTTTTTGATTTACTCCTTACCACATTTTTATGATTGTTAATCATCCTCACTTTATATTTTTTCAACCTTAGATTTTGAACACAAAATTTTCTTCTATTTTTACAATAGCTAAAAGAAAACACTTGTTCTTGGACGTTGGGATTTAGGGATAACCCTTACCTTTTGCACCTCTATAAGCAATGGGTAAGAAGTATCAACAATACTTGATTTATGAAAGATGAGGCAAAGGAAGAACTTTTGGCTAAGTTTTCTATTAAGTATAATCTGGGTAGGCATGCATCCTTTACTCATTAGTGAAAGCTTTCTCAAGAACTATTTTTATTCGATCAAGTATCAGGGATTGAAGATCCCCTTTACCCAATACCTTGTTGTTATCAATACTATGCAATCTCCCGACTTGTGAAGTCTAAAAGGACTTTAGAGATTGAGTTGTAAGGTTTTTCTTTTTCATTTTCATGTTTCACTTGGGTTTTTATTAAAAAAAAAACCTGATGGTAAGGCTCGATTCACATTCATTTATCTAACTTGATTTGTTTTGAAAGGTTTTCAATGAAGGCTTTCTTGGAAACTTTGCCGCAATGAAAACAATCCTTCATGATAGCAGATATCAAAGGTTGGGAGTTTTTCATACCTCCTACATTTATAAGGAAATGAACAAATGGGATCCCTAACATCCAATATCTAAAATCATATAATGAAGACCAAGATTTCAGCTAAGTGAAATGTTACACATAAAATTGAGGATCAGAGGTTGGGGATCCTTAATACCATTTGCACCTCTATAAGCAAGAGGAAAGAAGGATCTCCAAATTTTGATGTCTCAAAGTCATTGATCACATTGGCTAAGTAAAAGGTACGGTTGTTGGTCAAGGATTAGGTTTTCCTCTTGCCCCTTGCAAATGTTTTGAGCAAGCAACAAATGAACATTGTGAATTCCAACATCTGATAAAGATAAAAACTTAAACTACTAAAATGACCAAGGGAATATTGCAAGGAAATCCAAAGTTCCAATGCTCATTGATGAGGTCATGCAAACATCATCGATCAGCATGCCAACAAGACACACAATTTGATGAGAAAAAGGAGCCAAGAAAAATGGTGAGAGATAAAAAAAGGGAAAAACAAAAAATGAAAGAAAAGAATAGAGAAATTCCAAAACTAGAATGAGAACTAAGAAGCAAAAACATAAAACTAAAACCAAAATGAGCAAGAACACAAAACAACACCAAGCCATGAACCAATCAAACTGAAGACCCTAAATACACACTCATACCAAGCAAGTCGATTAAGTAAAAAAAATTACAAGTTAAAAGCTTAGAACTTAACCAACCTAGACAATATGAGTAGCACCTTGGAGGAAGAAGGAGAAAGAAGAGTGAATCAAGCTAGGAGAGCACAACACATGAGCACGTGAACAAGAATGCGACAAGAAAAATACACCGAGAATGAAAACTAGTTGGGAAACCCACACACACAACCTTTCACTCAAGGGTGTGTGCAAGAAGTTGAGTCCACTTTTTGGTCAAAAAGTGGAAGTGTTTTCCCTAATTTTCAGAATTTGACACATTTGACCTTAAAATTTGAAGCACTTAGAGATGGAATCTTCAAAAAAGTCACTAATCATAAAATGTAGTACTCAAAGTCTAGTTTCCAAATATGTAATTTATTTCAATACCCAAATTGTAAAAATTGAGTTTCAATAGGCATTTCTAAAAACCATTGTTTAAAAGTCACTTTTTTATACCATACCATACACATGTACGACATCCATATTTTGACCTAAATTATCATATTTTTCTAAATCCTTTTGGGAAAAGATTTGTGACTCACTAAAGCTTGCTTTTAATATTTTTTTATAATTTTTTATTGAATATTTTTTTTTATTAAATATTTATTAGGCATATTTGTCATTTTGAAAAATCGTCGTGTATGACACACATAAGATGACCTAAACTTATCATTTTTTGAATTTTTTTTAAATTGAAAAGAATTGTCTGAAGTTTACTCTTGCTTAATCCGTTCGTCAAAATGTTATGTTGATCAAAAGTTATTAAAATACAAAACACGATAATTGAGTTTATGGACTAGTTTCATTAGAAATTAATTGAAAAATAGAAAAATAATCAAATTATTAAAAAAATTACATATTTGGAATCTACTGTCTCATCTATAATGGGTTTTAATTTTGTAAAAAAATTCTGCAAAATAGGTCTTCAAACATATGTCCAAAGTCATTATTTTCCTGTGACATTAACAGGACCTTCAAGTTGCAAGGTCAAACTAGGTCCAAAGCTTAGGTTTGGGTCCCCAAGCCATTTCCCGAACCAAAAAACAAGCCAAAAAACCCGCTCAAAAATTCATAATTTAAAATAAAAATGGGATCCCGTTTCATTAAAAAATGGGATCCCATTTCAAAAGGGTTTCATAAAAAAACCATTTTTTATGGTTCTATGAAACGGGATCCCGTTTTGAAATTCTTCCAAAAACGAAAATTTTCAAAAATGGAAAATTTTCAAAATGGAAGTTTCCATTTTGGAATTTTTCAAAAGCGGGATCCGTTCGCTTTCCATTTTTGAAATTCCGTTTTGGAAAAAATCAAAGCGGGATCCCGTTTTTAAAGTTAGGCTTGGGATCCCAAAGCTAAACGGGATCCCGTTTTCTAAAAACGGGATCTCGCTTTTTAAAAATGGAATCCCGTTTATTAAAAAGCGGGATCCCATTTTTTGCAAGCCGAATTCATTTTTTTTCCTAAGGAAAAAACTTCCACATTTTGTGGACTCAACTTTGTGCACTTACCCTCAAAAATGCAGGCCAATCTTCCTTAATAACAATGGTGACAAGTTGCAGAGCCTTATGAAGAAACAAGTTTTTTTGAATCAAAAAATCCGAAAAGGAACAAAGCTTTTGTCAATAGGCCTTTAATTAACTTAATTAATGGCATGTGAGTATGGGTTGGTAGCATTAACTCCTGACGGTGCTTATCATTTAATTCAAATTCACACTCTTTCAGGATGACAAGTTTGATGTGATGCTCGCCAAATGGAAAATAAAAAAAGGAAAATAAAAGAAACAAAGGAAAAAAGAAAGAAGAAAAAAGAAGGGGGGGAACACAACACCCAGAGCCAAATAAAGGGGGACCCCCACTTTACAAAAGAGCAAAGAGGGGAGTGAGTGTGAAGGAACAATAAGACCCATTCCTAGAATAACATCATTTGCATCATATAAAGTTAAGAAAGTTGGAAAAGACCCAAAATTATAATGAATACACATTTGAAAATATGTTCAATGGTAAAAATTAAAAAACCTTTTTTGGGGGAGATAGGGTCTTATGGACCCAAATGTTGCATCTCCAAATTCTACATCTGGTAACACATCATGTCTTGCAATTGTCATTAGTCCATGAATTCCTTAGCCTAATTCATAAGTATAAAGGTATTCATCATCTTAAAGTAGACCTAAAGATGAGCTAAAATTTAGAATAAAGTATGCAAGGTAAAGATTGCAAGGCTTATTGGATCGAATACAAGACAAGCACTTCTCATTCTAGTTATAGATGCAATAACGAAATATTTTCTTGCAAAATAAATATTAATCAAGATATAAATTATAAACGATAATTATTAATATTTACAATCACTTTAAAAAGTGAAAATGACAAGGTTGGTGTTATTGGATAATTATCTCCTTATGGAATCAGAAAGATGGAATATTTTTTTGTGAGTTTTGTAACCATGAAAATTATTAAAGTTCCTATAATAGCCAAAAATCCTAAAAAATGTAGCAAGTGCATTTAAGTAAAATGTAAGGACTATTTCAAAATAAATTAATGAGAATAATTAACTTAAGGATAAAAGTTGTTATATTAGTGATTTTTTGTCTTCATATGATTAGAACATAATTTTATGATAATTGAATCATTTTGTTGGCATATATGAATGAATGCAAGGTAATTCCTTTTTATATGACGATTTCTCAGTACAGTGCAAAGATCTAAAAATGGTGAAAGACCTAGATGTTGGAAGAATTCAAGACAAAGAGGATTCCAAATACAAATCTAGAAGTAGAAATTTTCCTCAATGTGGAAACAAGTGCATCAAGTTGCAAAGATATTGGAGTCTATTGGAAGGTGACCAAATTTTTAGTTTTTTAGGTGGAAAGATGATGGATAAAGAGAAAGGGAGTATAAGTTGACCAAATATGGATGTAAGAGATTGATCCAAGGTTTGACTAAAGCCACTTAGTAAACCATGATAGTGTACAATTGTTATTTGAAGTTTCAAAATGTTAAGGGATCATCAGCAAGGATTAAGTCAATTGAGACATAAAACTTTACCAATTCTTCTGAAACTATCTGCTTAACCCCTCCATATGCAAAATATATTTTTTTCCATGTTTCTTATTATGATTAACCTGTTTCTCTTTATCCATGTGTTATTTTGTAATGAACTCTTATCTTGTATTCTATAAAAGACAACAAGTTGTTTAGTTTCAAGGATCAAAATTTGTTGAGATGGTAGAGCTTAAATTGGAATATCACAAATTTATTTCTTTACTTCATGTTTTCTATTCATTTAAGTAAAGACTTGTAAGTACTATAAAGGTTGGTAACATTGAATTAATTGAAGCTCATTCCTAATCATATATTTTCCATGGCTATAAATTTTTCATTCCTAGTGAGATAATCAATTTGTTGTACCATCTTTGGGTGCATTTTGAAGCTATCTCATTGGCGAACGATTCTATTTCTCTAAATTATTGCACTATTTTATATGTAGCTATCAAGAAATATGGTGAAATACAAATATTTTATGCTTTAGTTTTCTTATCTTTTAGTATTTGTGTGGGTAATATCTGAAGCAATTTAGATTTCTTAGATCTCTTTTCTTCCTTCTCTAAATCTTTTACACTTTATTTGGGATAAAGATAGTGATAAATATTATAGAAAGTGATGAATGCATAATTTTTTAGGATCCATAGAATCACTTTTTGTTGACAAGTAAATAATTTAAAACACCATCAAGCTTCAATATGAAAACAACTAAACAATGAACCCTAAGTAAGCCTAGTGAATCAAGGCCTGACAGTCTCAAGCCTTGGGATAACTAATTCTCTATAGAATCTAGTGACTCTTTCAAGATAGATAGGTTTTGTTGTTTGAATAATAAAATTTATTTGCATGTTGTTATGTGTGTAATACCCTCATCAATAGTATGAATGCTAGTGTGGAAATTCCAAAGGGTGGGATTAAAGTTGAGATGCCAATCACAACTAGTTTCATTGATAAATTTCTTAAGGGTTTTGATTAAGGTTTTATTAGTTGCCTCCACTTGGCTATTATTTTGTGGATAATATGGGGTGGACCAATGGTGTTGGATGTGGATTTGTTCACAAATTTTATGAAAATATTTATTCTTAAATGTTCTATAATTTTTTGTTGGCTTGTTTGATGATGAGTTAAGAGTCACCATAGACCTATAGTTGACTAATATTCCACAAGATTACCATTCTCAACTTGGTGATTAAGGCTTGATACTACATGATAGTTTTGTGCATGGAAAATATAATTTGAATTATTTGGGTATGAAATGACCTTGAGGGGTGATGAAGAGAATAACTACATCAGACCCATGTTGGATGAAAGAACCATCAAAATAAAATTACCATGATGTTTGTTCTTGTTTTGATGAAAAAGGGATCATTTATCTAATGCATATATCAGTAAGATCCATCCATTTCCAAAGAAAATTAAGATGTAAATCAATAAGGAGATTAGATTGACTTCCAACCTTGAAGGTGATTCAATCAACCTTGGATCTAATCCTTTAATACCTTCGAAAGTTGTTTTTTGATGAGATGCAATTATGCAATTAGACAACAATGAAAATGCACTACTCTAATGTAAAACCAACATATTTGGAAATTCATAGACAAATTTGGTTCCCAAAAATAGACTGAGAATAGTTGTGTGCACCTATCACATATTTGTGGAGTTGAATTTGTAGGACCAAGTCACCTAGGGCACCTATGTCCTTGTAACTAATATTGAATTCGATCTTCGTAGTCCTCAAGTGTCTGATCAAAGGCTTCTTCCTTCTAGATCTCACTGTCAAATCTTTGTTAGATGTTGAGATAATTGAGTTTCTATATCTTATCAAGTTGCAAGGTTTCAATTTCCAAGAATAAATAAATGATCTTCATTCTTCCTCAAATCTTCTTTAGATTTGAAACCCACACATTTAAAGAGAGAGGAATGGTTGTGCCATATAGGGGATTTCCTTAGTCAAACCCTGTGTTGGTGTTTCCACCTCCATAATGGTAATATTGACAAAAGAGAGCTTATTGTTTTGAGGGATAGGCTAAATGAAAAATGAATTCAATGAATCAACAATGGACCCAACTCACCGCTTAGATCTAATTCCTTGAATGATTGAAGTCATGGAAATATCCTCAAGGATTGATTGCAAATTGTCTTGATTGGTTTGAAGACCTGCAAGGGTTAGTCATCATAAACAAAATGAATGCATAAATATGAACAAATTCACATAAAACTTGACATGATGCTTTGAAAATGAAATGTGCTACAATAATCTTTCTCTTGACTACTCTTGACTTGATAATAATTGCTTGATAATGCTCTTGATTGCTAATAATCTCCAATTAGTTCTCAAATGGTGAAATGACTAGGTCTTTACATGCTATTAATCTAATTTCCAAAAAAATAGATTCCAATAGAAAACATCTAACATTTAAAATTCAAATAATAAAATTCCAACTCTGACATATTAAAAATTGGAGGCAAAATAGAGGGGCAAAGTTTCCTAGGGTGACTTTTTCCTAGCCTTATTTTGTGGGGTGTAAAGTCTCGGGAGAAATTTTTTAAATGTTTTCCTTGGTTTTGTATATGGTTTTTCTTGGTAAATGTCCAAATGGGCCATGAAATGCATAGTTTAGGAAATTAGATGTATAATTAAGTCCATGCACATAGGAGAGAGAAAACATAGTGTGAAACTATCAAGGGTGACAATTTATGATGTTGCATTTAGCCCCCACTTTAGTGAGAGTATGATCAAGTATGTTCAGACTCACACTAAAGTAGAAAATATGTCAAGATGGGTCCACTTGTCCAAATCTTGAAGGGATAAGATGGTAATAAATCTAGGGGAAGTGAAAGCCCCTATGATTAAGATCCAATGGAAAACCAACATAAAGACAAAGGACCAACATAAAGACAAAGGAACATACATGTGAAGTGAAATGCAATGTGGAAAACATGAAGCATACACAATGAAGACACATAACATAATTTAATGCAAACATACAATTAACACAAACATGATGCAAACACGATGTGAAAACATAACATACAATAATCACAAAATAAAAACACATAGTACTAAAAGGATTCAAGTCGGTAAGGAAAAGAGATCTCAGTCTTAAGTTTGTCTCAAGTACCAAATTCCATCCACTGAATGTGCTATCTAAACAAAGTGGTTCCCTCATAAGGATGTTAAATCACTCATGAGCTACATAGATCTACTATCTAGCAAGCTATCTTATGCTAGGTGTCCATGTAATGTGATGGGTTCCACAAGGCTAGAAATTTGCATTATGATAAGACACTCATGAAACACATGGCTCCACAGGAAAGCAAGTTGTGTTATGCTAGGTTTGATGTTACAAAGGGTGCTCAAGTTCATGAATCAACAAGTTGCATTATGCCAAATATATGGAATATCTTTCCAAATTTTAACATCTAATGGGATAAACAAAACTCACCTAAGAAGGTACATAAAATGTTAATGTCCAAGGGGACAAATGATAATCACCTTAGGGGGTACATAAAATTTAACGTCTAAGGGGACAAATTGATAACCATGCCTTAGGGTTGTTATAAATAATGCCACCACTAAAGGGGGTATGCCAATAGGTCAAATATCACAAGAAGTTTATGAAATGGATAGGGGTAATATATGCCGACCTTAAAATGTCAACATACATGTTATATTGGTACTTTAAGGAGAAAAGAATGTACATATTCAAAACTGGTTATCCTTTCCCCTAAAGTGTGGAGACAAATAAAACCACAAAAGAGACTATTGTGTTGCTTCCATGAAAAATATGGTTACAATTAAGATTATACCACCATGAATGGAAATGAGAAAATACATAAATATACAAATGCCACAAAGTGAGGAGAAACACCATAGAATAAAGATCATTATTGTTTAGAGTGATTAGATGCATGAACACATGGAAGAGTACCACAATCATTAAGTTGGTGTATTTACTCAAGGCTTGAAATTAATTGGTATAATTATCACATACTCGATGATATGCACAAAATGATTTATTAAATTTATTTCATTTTTTTGGAGGAAGAGTAATCAAACCGGATTTAAGAAGCCTCAATAAAATATGATCTTGCTCAGTAGTAGAAGACATTTATTTATCTTGTGAAGAAAATATTTCTCACTCATAAATACAGTAGATTATAAATTATTAGACGAAGATGGGGACAAAGATTGGAAACCTAGACCCTATTTGGAAAAGTATGGTATAAATTTTACTTGATCTTTAGCACTTTGTTCTATGTTTGCATTATGTCCATTTTTAGAAAGAATTGTGTATCCAATCCCATAGCATTATTCCAATTCAAATGAAGAAATAGTATCTACATGCTCATGAGAAGAATTGGCTATTTCACAAGAACACAAATCCTTTTTAATTTTTTTTAAGTCAGGCATCTTCCACTCATGAGGGATGGAAGTTAAAGAGCCCCCATCACTATCATGGGGTGATGTTTTTTGATTTGTTGATTGAGAAAATGAAACACATGACTCCTAAGGTGTATATTGTGAGATTTTTTACTATCCCATAAAGGAGGGTGTAAAATCTAATCAACCCCAATCATCACCAAAACATGTGTTTGAAGATGAAGCAATATCATGATCATCATTTTTATTTGACTCTTTGGACTTTTGTTGCAATATTTTAGACTCCCCTTTGAAACAAAGTGTAAAATATAATGGCCCACAATCATCATCTAAGTGTTTTGTTGTGGGTGGAACACAATCATGATTATCATCAACATGCAGATGTTCTACTTTTGATGTTGGAATCAAAGAATTAAGAGATTTTGAAGTGCTATGATTGTCTTGGACTTGTGAATTATGACTTTTTCATCTACTTTAACCATACATATCTTTTTATTAAATTTATACTTCAACTCATGGTGAAGAGTAGATGGTACTCCCTTCATGGCATGGATCCATGATATTCCTAGGAGAAGATTATATGAAAGAGGTCCTAACATGATATGGACAGGTGTTTATAAAATCATAGGCCCCACCTTAATGGGTAGTGTGATCACTCCTAATGGTTACTTATAAACATCATCAAAGCCATGAATATTAATGTCATTATGTTCTATAAGATTTTTGTCCATACCAATTCTATCTAGAAGATCAATGCTACAAATATTAAGACCTGGCCCATTGTCTATGAGGGTACGCCTAAATCTAGATTTATTAATGACCATCACTATCATCAAGGCTTCATGTTTATTTTGGATATCAAGTGGGGGTAATTCATGTTGAGGGAATGTAATAACCAAATTTGTCACTTGCATACAATCAAACAAGGTGGCTACATCATTCAGTTTAACAAAAGTTGGAACATCAATCTTCTGCAAAGCCTCTTGGAGCATCCCACAGTATGTAGGTGATGTTTGAATCAAATCCCAAAGGGAAACCTTGGCTAGAGTATTACAAAGTTTCTCAACAAGATCATGTTCTTTACTACTACAATAAGCAATATTAGGTGTGGGTGGAAAGTATGGCTGAGGTAATAGGATGGATGCTTTTATTTGTGTTGATTACTTATTATTTATAGTTTTATATGTGTGATAAACTGTGTGATAACTTGGTTGTTGCAACACATGATTACTAGTGAGTTGTATTGTAAAGTATAGTATATGGCTAAGAGTTTTAGGATGTCCTATAGTGAGTGGTGACTTAGGAGGTCCAATAATTAAAGGAAACCTAATAGTCAATTGTGTGTTTATAACCTCAACTAAGTTAATCACTTGTTGATGATCTTTTATCAATGGGGGATCTAATGTCACCTTAAAATCTTAATCTATGCAATCCATAGATTAAGATTCTCATGATGCTCAATGATTGGATCCTCTAACGCCAAGATACCTTCTTCACAAGTAGGTGAGGTATCGGGAGAAGAAAAACTATGATAGTAATGATTGCCCATGATTTCATCCTCTTGTACCAAACACATTCTCACAAGTAAGAGAGATATTGGAAGAAGAACTAACATGATTTTAAATGATTTAATTTTGTTTCCTCATACTTTTCTTGTTGGAAGAATAAGGAATTTTTCATTGATGCATTTGTTGGCAACACAAGCATGAGGGATAAGTGCATTGCATCATAGTATTACCATTGATGTCAACATTGTATTTCAATATGAAGAACATTGTGTAGATTAGTTTGTATAGCTTGAGCATGGTTGATGATGATTATCAAGTGTAATTTTGCAAGAAGGTTTGATCCAATAAAGGAAGTTGATATGGAAATTGACTAAATGTCAATACAGGTAATTATGTGTACATGACATCCGATTATTGGGTCCACATTGGTTCATTGTGTAAGATCTTGCTCAGTGGTTTTGATATAATTTTCTTAGTTGTTAGAGAATCTTATATTTAGAGTTTCATATTTTTTTGGCTTCTACTGAAGAAGTTATGAGTGACAAAAGTTTGGTCTAGCAATAACAAAGGTTTCTAGTTTGGTGTACATGGTTTTGTGAATCCACACTTATCCATTGATTGGAATCTATATTTTTGAATTTGTAGGAATGTTGATAGGTGTCAATGGTGTCTATATTCCAAGTGGCATAGAGTTTGGAGGTCTATGTGTCTATTTTTGGATGAACAGTTGGTGAATTTTATTATTAGTTCATTACCAATGTTGACCTAATAAGTTGTGTATTATATAGTTTGAATATGTATTGATCTGTTATGTGGGAGCTATTATAGATCCATACTAACCAATTTTGATCTACTCTAAGTTTTGATTATTGGTGCAAAGTATGTACATGTGTATGTTGAGCCGACAAGGCATATTTTATATGATACATCTATTTAGGTTGACCTAATTTATGTTGGAGGTTTATGTGGATGAAGTGAATATATATGTAAGATCTTTTATGATGTTTTGGAGATAGTGAAGGTAATGTAATGTGCAGTTGATGTGAATTGTGCATGTATAAATCGAATGTAAAGTAGAGAAAAGAGTTAATGTAGATTAGTATGAAGTACGTAAAGTATGTATTTAAGCTTCAATGGAATTTTAATTCAAGCATATGTTAGATGCAACTATAATAGTTCAAATACTGGCTATGTGCCACAATCTCTTCTATCCTTTCTTCTTTTAGTGGGAAGTGAGTCCATTTGGATGGTGAGTCCACCTACAGTAAGAAATTCTATAATATATTATAACCAATTATAATATATTGTGAGCTAATCCTCACCGTGGTTTTTTCCATTTTGGGTTTTCCAATAAAAATATGGTGTTCATGTGTTATGTGATTTGATAGTTCCCTTCATACTTTCCTTTCCTATTACAAATTGAATATGTTTTGTGGAATGAAAGTTTAAATGTTTAATTGGTTTAAAAGAATAATGATCCACCCCCCTCTTAGTATTTTATGTGTTCAAAAATTGGTATCAAAGCTTGGTTCCTTGGAAGGAGTTTAACCTCTTGGGGAAGATATTGGAGGTTGAACACATGGCTTTTGGAAGGTTTCCTACTCCTTTGGAAGAGATTCCTATAGTTGGATTCATAGAATAAGATTGCATAGTTGGCATGAATGGAGAACTCAAAATAGCTCTTAAAGATATAGAAAGAACTAAAGGTGAAAACATAGATCTAAAAAAAATGTCAAAGAAGCAAATGAATGTATCTAAAAATTGAGACATTAAATCAAGAAACTTAGAGAAATACATAAGGAAGTTGATGAGCAGTTGAAGCAAGCAAATGAAACAATTACTAGTCAGAAGGTACAATTTGAAGAAGGAAAAAGAATTGAAGAATTTTTAAATGCAAAGGTGAAAATAAAATCTAAGGAATTCTCAAAACTTGAAGAAATTGTGACCTTGAGATTAGATCTAGAAATATAAAAGAGTCGTGAAGACAAATTCAAGATGAGTTCTACAAAGCTTGATGAAATGATTGCACTAAAAAAGGATCTAAAGACAAAGGTGTTGGTGTAATTAATATTTAATTACACTTTACATAAGTTTACTTAGGTAATTATTTAATTCCTAGGTTAATTAGTTGTCATCCTTATCTTGTTGAGCTATCTTGTTGCTCAAGATAGGATTAGGGTTATGCGTCTTTGCTTTTATAAAGAAAATCATTATCTTGTAATTATTGGAATTCTTGAATAATATTATGTTGCACATTCTTTTGCAACCTCTCTGCTTTTTCTGATTTTCTAAATACAAAGGTGGATTAGCGTTTGAGATAGGAGAAAGCTAAAAAATAGATCAAACTCTAAATCAACTTTAAAAGAAGACTAAGGACAAGAAGACCAATGGAAAAAAAGTTTGATATTAAAGGAGAGTCTTCAAAAGGCTACCTATCAGACAACCAAATGCACAAAGGTACACATCTTTGAATGATTTATATTATTCTTGTAATAAATTTGGGCATAAGGCCATGGAATGTAGAAGCAGAATGAATCATAATGCTCCATCTTTCCCTAGTTAGTGTTCTACATGCAAAAGATTTGGTCATAAGGCTAGTGAATTCAGAAATCAAATGATGAATAGCTATAACAATGGTAGAATGGTTCAATATTTCAATGGCTATTGTTATGCATGCAATGGATTTTGGCATAAAGCTAATCAATGTAGAACTACAATGAATGGGAGCATGCATGTTTAAAATAATGTCATATGTTACAATTGTAGTAGACCTAGACATATCTCTAAGTTTTGTAGAAGCAAGAATATGAAGAAGAACAATATGGTAAAGAAGAATGATTCTGTGAAAAAGACTAATCCAACAAAGATGAAGAAATAGATGGATGAGATTTGGAAAAATAAGGAAGACGGTGAGACTAAGCCTGATTCTGTACCAATATTTGGTACATATGTTTCCTCTAAAAAATTAGATTAAAAGTGTTGGCTTAGGGGGAACATTAAAGGAATATCTTTTATCCCTTGCTAGAGAAGTGGTGTTGATACTTCAACACATGGATATAAGGTGTAGGTTGATATGCTTGATCTATTGGAGAAGATACCAATGAAAAATATCAAAAACTAGAAGTTTGTGGAACATTTTAAGTTGATTGTGCATATAATTAGGGTTTAACAACTTTATCAACTGAAGCATTCAATGTGAAATTAGGTCAATTTCAAAAGGGTCATAAGCAATTTCACCTGATCAAATTCATTTGAAAATGAGCAATTAAGTGAAGGAGAGTAGATGAAGAGCAAAGTAGGGTGATCAAAGTGATTGAGATTTGGTGCAAGCAAAACCCTAGTTGAAAAACATTTTAAAAAGGTATTTGTAGTTTCCAATTGACCTAGTTTCTGAAAGCACTTTCAATTTACTCCAAACATATACACACCACAAGTATTAGAGGTTATAGAGCATCCTCACCCTAAATTCAAATGGGATCTTGACAAATCTTTGGTGGATGGTCTGGATGGTGCATTTTCACACATCCTGTATAGTGTTTTTACACAAAATATGTTAGGGCATACATTCACATTAAATTGGTAGAATATAATCATACGAAATTGAGTGATGTGTGGTACAAAAAGCTCACCAAAGATGATTTTGAGTTGAAATAAAAAATTGAGAGTTTGGTAGAGAAGAAACTCAATGTCTAGAATATTTTTCTCATCTTTTTCTATGTAGATGAGTGGGTGAGATACACCCTGAGCCGCATTCATGATAAGTTCCTCTAGTTGGATATTCCAAATTTGATAAAAAAGAGGCTATTAGGGTTGTCACTGGTTTGTGATCAACCAAACCAACTCAGATACTTAAGTTTGTGAAGAATTTGGTTTTCATGGAGAGAACGAGTGTGAAGTATGATAGATGGGCATTGGCAATAAAAGACATAAGAAACTTAGTGAAGTACGCTTCAATGATGATATGATACAAACTATAATTCTCCAATAGAGAGAATTTTGTAGCCGTAACCACCATCAATAGAACATATGAGATGGTTGAGATGAGAGTTGATTATGATCTATGTGAACTATTTAGATTACAACTTCTAGACAACCTATATAAGACAAAATATTCTAATCATGCTTTTAAGTTTGGAACTTTGATAATCTATTTACTATTCTACTTTTTGAATGAAGTCCCTCAAACAAAGAACATAGTGTGGCTAAAGGATAGGACTATAGCCCACTAGATCATAGATCATTTGATGAGATTGGGTGACTCAGATGCATAGAAGAATGCCCTCTAGGGGTTCTTCAAAACTTTCCAAGAAAAGATGCAAGCAAGGCTAAAAGCATGGCTGAAAAGTACAAGAGTGAAATCACTTTCTTATAACAAAAGATTGTTGTATTATACAGGTAGTTGAGCCTAGGACTATTTGGATCTAAGAGATGGGATATGAGGTTACTAAGGAAGAAATTTCCAACTTAGTAGAATTTATGCTGAGCAATCCAAGATACGCCTTTGAAGAGTGGTATGGTATATATGAAGATAAATCCATGGAGGTGCACATGGATCAAAGGAAATCATAGATAAACAATACTATTGACAAGATGAATGTAATAGTTGTGGAGGCAATGGGCCTCACCAAAGAACAAGTTGAGAAGGAAAAATCAATGTCTAGCTCATCAGGAGGATCATCAAGCATTAGGAGATTTGGTAGAATAGCTACCACTCCTCCAATTTCTTTGAAGTCCTCTAGGACTAAGAATTCTATAGGAAAGAAAAGAAAATACCTGTAAGCAATCCAATAAAGGATAAAACACCTTTGATTAAATAACAGAAAGTTACTAAAAAGGAAAAGGGTTCTCTGGCACCACAACAAACTGGCCCTACAATGTGAAGGGTAAAAAAAAAGCAACAAGGGAGAAGAATATGGGAGTAAATGTGGAAGATGAAGAAAAAGAAGAAGATACTAAACCAATGGTCTAGAAACGAAAATTAGAAGATTCACAAGGAGAAGCAAGTTTGAATTAAAAAAGGTTTATATTATTGATACTAAGAGCAAGGTGGTGGTTGATAAAGAAAAACAAGGGTACAAGATGAAAATGAGGGAAAAGAAGAAAGAATCTAGCAAAGGCAATATGTCACCAAAAGAAAGGAAGAAGAAAAGCAAGGCTACCCCTCTAGTAAGGAAAAATAGTCCCATGAAACTTGAAGCCCTGGTAAGCAACATTGGAGAGTATGGGAATCTTGAGGAAACTATTACCTTGCACCCAGATGTTGATGATACAAATAATTCAACCATTGAGGAAGCAATTGTTAGATATATGATAGCCTTTGTGAATATGAAGGATATAGAAGATCGGCTTCCAAAAGAATTGAAAGGAGTTTTTTATGCAAGGATGCAGAAGGAATTTGATGATGATGCTAGATTGAAGGCATTTTCCTTGGCAGAGATCAGTGCAACCCTTTTAGAAGAAAACAAAAGGTTGGCTCAATTATACAACAAAGAATTCAAGAAAAAATAAAGGGTCATCACTTTGATGAGTCGTGATAAGGAAGAATTTGAAAGGTTAAGAAAGGAGAACATTGAAAATATTGCCAGTGTGGCAAAAGAATTGGGAATGATTCCTAATGCAAAATAAATACATGTTGATATGAATGCTCTGAATGTGAATATTATAGAGGAAGCACAATATGATGGTGCTCAACATGAGCACACTTTTTTGAAGAATATGTGCAAAATAATGTGGATGATAGTTTTCCATAAGTGGAAGAAATTACCAAAGAAAATGTTGTATACAAGGAAAATGTTGAACAAGAAGGAGATGCCAGAGAAGACATTACAAAGGAGGATATCACTATAGATCATAAAACACCTCATCTAATATCTGAGACAAATTTTGTGAACACTTAAGGCCAACCAAAGATAATCATTCCTTTGGATAAACAAAGAATGATCTACTAGTGAAGATGAGCTCGAGAGGAGTGATGAGATGAGGTCTGAGGAGAAGAGTGAGGATGCATATGATGATAAGGGAATGGATTTGAAGGAGAAGGATATAAAGGAGGAATTAAGAACTGCTAGTGATTTTTTTGGTCCCTTCATAAACTCCTTAAAGAGTTTGTTAAGCATACAATTATAGTTCCAACCTGTAGTGTCTTCTCAATTATTGTAACTTCCAACATAGCAAGGGTATATGGACATGGACAAGATTTCATCTCTTCAAAAGCTTCAATTGGGTGTTTCTTTCCATGCATATTCCTAGAAGGAAATTATAGAGACACATTAGAAGAGTGGAGAGATGATGAATGAGGTAGTAAATATTTTGCAAGAGGCCATAACTAGTGTAAGTATTGATACATCTTTATCTAGTGTGGAAAATTTAAAGTTTTTTACTTGATTCATTTAAGGAGTATGCTAGTGGGTTGAAAGGGAACATAGAGAAATAAATAGAGAAAAAGATAAATGACATGAGACTAATGGATGTAATGGAGAAGCATGCTAGTGTACATAACAAATTCTAGGAAAATCTTAAATGTGTACAAGCTTGTGTAGTGGAAGCCAAAGTTTTATTATAATTCTATATGAAATGGCCAAGCGCTAGAAAGAGCATAAAAGATGAGATGGACTCAACTGAGTCCCAAATAGATAAACCTTCCAATTGCTATGATCTAACACATGATTTGGATGGAAGCACAAGGTATACAATAGAGAACTTGCATGAGCAGTACTTCCAACTACAAGCTCAAAAAGAAAATATTATAATGCAGTTTGGTAATCTCAGGAATCTGGTGAACGCTAAGCTCATATATGCTTCCAGTGCCCTATTGAGTTCTGACAAAGATTCAAAGCTAAATTTGGTACCCAACACTCCAGATGATGGTGAAGAACTCTTGGAGTTAGAGACCTAGAGTAGAATGCTAGGTATAGCCAAGAATATTTTGGAAGAAGGAAAGAAAGTGTGGTAAGCTCATCTCAATAAACTACAAGCTTCAAGTTCTTCCTTAGGGTGAATGCATTTCTTTCCTTTTATGTATTTCATTTATTGTTTTATAATTTTGTGTACATATGCGGATGGTATAGGGAAATTTTCTAGTATAATTTTTTGTTGGATTGCACCCTTAGGGGGATTTAGTTAAGTTTTTAGTTTGTATATATGTACATATCAGTCAAGAGGAGTTCCAGTATATGACAAGAACTTATGTTTTGTGCCCTTTTCCCTTGATGTCAAAGGGGGAGAATAATTTTGGGAGATAATTGAGGAATGTTTCCATCAATGAAAAAGGGGGAGATTGTTGGAATAATAAGGATTTTTTCATTGATGCATTTGTTGGCAACATGAGCATGAGGGATAAGTGTATTACATTACAATATTGTTATTGATGTCAACATTGTATTCTAGTATGAAGACCATTGTGCAGATTAGTTTGTATAGCTTGAGCATGCTTGAGGATGATTATCAAGTGCAATTTTGCAAGAAGGTTTGATCTGATGAAGGTAGTTGATACATAAATTGACTAAGTGTCAATATAGGTAATTTTGTGTACATGACATCTAGTTATTGGGTCTGCATTGGTCCACTATGTAAGATATTACTCTATGGTTTTTTGGACACCAAAAAAGTAACCCTTCTACTTTTTCTATCTCATTTGGACCCTCTTGGTGATTTTCGCTGAATTTTGTAAGGAAAGATAAGGTGCAGAAACAACTCTCCTAATGTCAAAACCTCAGGGAAGAATGCAGAGATACTTTTAAATTTTCAATTATAGTCCAATTAAGATAAACTTCTAAGAAATAACAAAAATAGAGAATATAACATACACACATGAACACCATATTTATGTGGGAAAACCCTTACAGGAGAAAAACCCACCACACCAAGAGAAGTCACTTTGTATTACAGTAATGGAGATTTCATACAGAGATTAGACTTATCTTTTTGATGTGAAATTACAACATAATCCTTGATCAACCTAATTACAAAACATTCAAGATTCAATGCTATCATAATCAAATTCACTAATTTCTCATCGAGCAATTCATCCAACCATTCATCCAACTATTCATCGAACCTTTGAACCAAACATCTCAAATTCCTGAGTATATCGATCATGTTTCTATCTGTCGAACTTCCTCTTAGTAACGGACGCAACAGTCCAACTGCTAGCAGTTCCCATTCTACACTCTGATTGGTCAAGGACAAACCACGTAGGATGGTCAATCGGTCAAAGGTGTTCAAAATGTATTCGCATGTTGGTGAGACACCAACCGTGTCTCCCCGACACCACAAGACCTAACTACCGATATCGCAAAGAGTCATCACTATCGGTAAGAGGTTACACTGAGTTCATAAAGTTGTCACTCAGACTTCACCTTATTGCCAAGACCTCATACCGATGATCATCACTTGTATTGCTATTCGGAAAGACCATCATTTTCAATGAGACATCAAACCGAAGTTCCAAACTCACATAGATGTTAGCATTTCCATCAGCAAGACTATTGTCTTTTGCCAAGAGATCACACCAAGCCTTCAAGTCATACCGAAAAGAACACTCATTGGCAAGACTTACTGCTATCACCAAGAGGTAATACCGAAGTTCATATCCATCGGTGAGAGAACCAACTGTCGATAAGACTTCTTACCGAGGCTTCCATGTTACCTCAATGAGCATCAGTGAGACAAACATATGTCACCAAGAGTTCATAGCGAAGCCTCTATGTTACCCCGAAGACTCCAAGTGAATACTTATCGGTGAGACTTTCCATATCAATAAGACTTCATATCGAACGTCCAAGTCTCTCCCTGATATCCGATAAGAATGGTCTGTTGGCCAGAGATCTCCACTTGGTAGAGGGTTACAATGAACACCATAAGTCATAGTGATAACACTAGTTAGCAAGACAACAACATTGTCTCAGTGACATGAACAATCAACAAGATTACTAAATTGCCAGTCGTCTAGACAATAGTAAAGTCACACTGACTTAGTTCTTTCATAGGTTTCAGCCTGTGAGATTGAGATACATATTTCCAACAATCTCCCACTTGATGAAGATCACACAGGCACCTCTAGAGCACAACAAAACTATTGAAATTCATGGGCATTGGGGCCCATCGAACTGGCACACCACCTGAACTTATCTGTGCTCACTGGCTTCGTCAATGCATCTGCAACATTCTCCAAAGTATTAACTTTTTCTAACAAAACCTTTCCATCCTCCACCATATCTCATACAAAGTGATATTTTACATCTATATGTTTCATTCTAGCATGGAAAGTAGGATTCTTTGCCAGACAAATTGCACTCTAATTGTCACAGAAAATAGTTATTTTCCCTACATCAAAACCAATGTTAGAACACAAAAATTTTAACCAAACTGCTTCTTTACAAGCAAGTGTAGCTACCATGTATTCAACCTCTGTAGTGGACAAAGTGACTATAGCCTGTCGCTTACTCATCCAACTCACTACACCACCATTCATTATGAAAATGTATCCACAGGTGGACCTCCTGCTGTCAATGTCCCCTACGCAATCAGAATCCACATAACCTCGAATGCTGAGAGTCCTCTATGATTCAACCAAGTTCCCATGGTAACACAAAGCATATTCTAAAGTACCCTTCAAATATTTGAATACTCTTTTCACAGCATCCCAATGTGTCCTTCTAGGATTAGCCATAAACCGACTAAGTACTCCCACTGCTTGGGCAATGTATGACCTTGTACAAACCATTGCATACATAAGATTACCAACTGCACTAGCATAAGGTACACTAGTCATGTCCTCCATCTTAGTAGGATATTTTGGACTATCTTCAATAGATAGCTTTGTTCCTTGCAAAACTGGAACAACTAGCTGCTTGCAGTCATTCATACAAAATCTCTCTAAAACAGTCTTGATATACTTACTTTGACTAAACCAAAGTTTTCTATTCTTCCTATCCCTGGTTATTTCCATTCCTAGAATATACCTAGCTACACCAAGATCTTTCATTTCAAACTTTGCAGACAATTGAGACTTAAGATCAGAAATCATTAACTTACTATTGCCTATGAACAACATATCATCAACATAGAGAGCAATAATAAGGACTCAATCACTTTCAGCTTTGTAATACACACAATAATTAGATTTTGATCTTACAAATTCCAATGATAAAACAAACGTGTCAAACTTTTGGTACCACATTCTAGGAGACTGTTTTAACCCATACAGAGACTTTTTTCAACTTGCATACTAGTTTCTCTTTACCTTTCTCCACAAAGTGCTCAAGTTGGGACATATAAATCTCTTCTTCAAGATCACCATGAAGAAATGTTGTCTTCACATCCATCTATTCGACCTCTAAGTCATATGATGCTGCAAGTGACAAAAGAAATTTGATGGATGTCAGCTTAGCTATAGGAGAAAAGATTTCCCCATAATCAATTCCCTCTACCTGGGAATAACCCTTCGCAACCAACCTCACCTTATATTTTTCCATACTGCCATCCAAGCCTATTTTCTTTTTAAATACCCATTTGCAACCAATAGCTTTTCTGCCTTCAGGAAAGGGCACCAAACTCCAAGTATCATTCTTTTCTAATGATGCCATTTCTTCCTTCATGGCTTCCAACCAAGAGTTTGAATCAAACATTCTAAATTCCTCTTTCACAGTCCTACGCTCATCAATGCTAGAAATTAAAGCATAGGCACAAGTAGAATCTATCAAAGAAAACCCATACTTATCAGGTTGCTTTCTTTCATGAGTTGACCTCCTCACTTGTTGAGGCTGAGGTTATTCTTCTTCTTCATAACTCTCAGAACTACTTGAGCTCTCCTCAGTTTCAGGTACATTTTGAATTTTCAATTCCTCTTTATCTGGTGTCGGAGGAATTTCAACTACATCCTTTTTGTTTTCTGATTGTCTTTGACTGCAGATTCAAAGTAGAAGGCTTCAGCTCACAAAAGATAACACTTTTGTTCCGTATCAAGATTCCAAAGCTTGTATCCTTTTATGTCAGCACTATAACCAATAAAAATACATTTGATAGCCTTGTTCTCTAGTTTAGATCTTTTCTCATACAACACATGTGCATATGCCTCACAGCCAAAAACACGAATATGTCTTAAAGAGGGCTTCTTACCAAACCATGCTTCCAAAGGTGTTTTCTCAACAAGAGCAGAATTCAAATAATGGTTTATCATGTAACATGTTGTAGCAACTGCCTCAACCCAAAACTTCTCCTCCAAGCCAGCACTGCTTAGCATACTTCGTGCTTTTTCCATCAATGTCCTGTTGAGCCTTTCTACAACTCCATTTTGTTGCGGAGTGTAAGGTGTAGTTTTATGTCTTTTAATCCCATGATCTTTACAGTACCTCTCAAAATCATTAGAACAAAATTCACCTCCATTATTAGTCCTTAAAAAATTTATTTTTCTTCCAGTCTGATTTTCTACAAGGTTCTTAAATTCCTTAAATTGACTGAACACTTTTGATTTACTTTTCAAAAAATAGACAAATACTCTTCTTGAATAATCATCAATAAATGATACATAGTACCTTGACTTAGAAAAAGAAGGAACATTCACTAGACCAAAAACATCATAATGTATATAATCAAGCAAACTAGAAGATTTTTGAGGACTGGAATAAAATGAAACATGGTGTTGTTTACCATATATACAATGTTCACAAAACTCAAATTCGAGGTTACAATCTTCAAGGCCCTCAACCAAGTTTTTATTCTTCAAGGTTTTTAAACCTTTCTCACCAATGTGGCCTAGCCTATGATGCCAGAGCATAGTCTTTTCTGCTAGAAGTTTAACTTCCATAGAGTTTACACCATTAGGATTTTTTCCCTCTTTTCCGCCATGAGTAGCTTTCTGTGACTTTACAGAGACACTATTACATTGAATAGCATGTGCATCTAGCTTATACAAGGTACTAATATGATCACCAGTTGCTAGCACCATTGATCCTCTAGTCATCTTGCAGCCATTTCCAGAGAACATGACTTGCACTCCAATATCATTCAGCTTACTAATAGAAAGTAGATTTCAAGCCAGACCTGGTATGTGCATAACATCATTGATTCCCTTCACTCTTCCATTAGGGAATTGAATTCTGACTCTCCCACGACCAACAATTTCCAAAGATGAATCACTTTCCAAATGCACCTTCCCACCATTGTATTCTTCATACTTCATGAACCAATCTCTATGAGATTTCATGTGGAAATATGCTCTAGAATCAATCAGCCAGACATCATCTGATGCCTGTGTAGCCAAGGCTGCAATGAAGGCGTCTGCATCACTCTAAGAAGAACCATTATCAGAAGAATTCTTCTTCTTTTTCTCCTCTTTGCAATCCTTTCGAACATGACTAGGTTTCCCACAATTCCAGCACTTCACCTTGGACTTCTTACCAGGAGACTTTGATCTCCCCTTTGATTTTGATTTAGACTTCTTGTCCTTCTTCTTTCCTTTTTCTTTTAATCTTCCTCTAACAACAAGGGCCTCCTTCACCATCTTAGAAGATTTCCTTCTCATCTCTTCTGATAACAAAGAAGCAATAGCATCTTCCATCTTGAAACTATATGTTGTACTCCCAATAGCCATCACTAGGTGATCCCAAGAATCTAGCAAAGAACACAATAATAGCATACATTGATCCTCTTCATCAATCTTCACACCAATAGATGTTAACTATGAAATTATCATGTTGAAAGCATTCAAATGATCAACTGCAGATCCTCCCTCTTGCATTCTCAAAGCATACAAATTTTTCCTCAAGAATAATTTATTCACCAAGGACTTGCCCTAATAAATAGATGCTAGTATTTTCCACAAGGAAGATGCAGTCTTTTCTTCATGAACATTCAAAAGAATAGAGTCTGCTAAAAAGAGCCTTATCAGCCCCTTAGACTTTCTATCTACAAGGTCCCAATATTCTTGCTTCATGCCTATAGGTTTCGTCCCAGACACAACAAGCCATAGATCATGATCCACTAATAGCTCTTCCATTTTGAGTTTCCACAACTTAAAATTACTGCCATTGAATTTCTCTATTTCAGTCTTTCCCGACGTGCTAGCCATCTCAATCTATAATTTGAATTACCAAACTTCTACAAGACTTCCACTAAACAGAATTGACTAAAAAAACTCAACATACCGACAAGGATAACACAACTAGCCAGGCTCTGATACCACTTGTAAGGAAAGCTAAGGTGTGGAAACAACTCTCCTAACACCAAAACCTTAGGAAAGAATGCAGAGATACTTTTAAATTTTCAATTATAGTCCAATTAAGATACACTTCTAAGAAATAACAGAAACAAAGAATATAACATACAGACATGAACACTAGATTTACGTGGGAAAACCCTTACGGGAGAAAAACCCACCACACCAAGAGAAGTCACTTTGTATTATAGTAATGGAGATTACATACAAAGATCAGACTTATCTTTCTGATGTCAAATTACAACAACATAATCCTTGATCAACCTTGTTACAGAACATTCAAGATTCAATGCTCTCATTATTGAATTCACTGATTTCTCATCAAGCAATTCATCCAGCCATTCATCCAACTATTCATCAAACCCTCGAACCAGATAGCATCTCCAATTCCTAAGTATATCCATGATGTTCCTGCCTATCGAACTTCCTCTCAGTAATGGCCACAACAATCCAATTGCTAGTAGTTCCCATTCTGCACTCTGATTGGTCAAGGACAAACCACATAGGATGGTCAATCGGTCAAAGGTGTTCAAAATTTATTCGCATGTCAGTGAGAAACTAATTGTTTCTCCCCAATGCCATAAGACCTGACTGTCAATATCACCAAGAGTCATCACTATCGGCAAGAGGTTACACCGAGTTCAGAAAGTTGTCGCTCAGACTTCACCTTGTTGCCGAGACCTCATATCGATGATCATCACTTGTATCGCTATTCAGCAAGACCATCATTTTTTATGAGACATCATACCGAAGTTCCAAAGTCACATAGACGTTAGCATTTCCATCGTCAAGACTATTGTCATTCACCAAGAGATCACACTAATCCTTCAATTCATACCGAAAAGAACACTTGTCGGAAAGACTTACCTCTATTGCCAGGAGGTAATACCAAAGTTCATATCCATCAGTGAGAGAACCAATCATTGGCTAGAATTCTTACCGAGGCTTCCATGTTACCCCAATGAGCATCGGTGAGACAAACATATGTCACCAAGAGTTCATAGCAAAGCCTTTGTGTTACCCTGAAGACTCCAAGTGAATACTTATTAGTGAGACTTTCCATATCGATAAGACTTCATACCAAATGTCCAAGTCTCTCCCCAACATCGCTTTTCGCCTAGAGTCTCCCCAATATCCGATAAGAATGGCCTGTCGGCTAGAGATCTCCACTTGACAAAGGGTTACAATGAACACCATAAGTCACAATGACAACACCAGTCGACAAGACAGCAACATTGTCTTGGCGACATGAACAATCAACAAGATTACTAAATTGTCAGTCGGCAAGACAACAATAAAGTCACACCGACTTAGTTCTTTCATAGGTTTTAGCCTATGAGATTGAGACACATATTTCCAATAATTTTTTCCTTGATTTAATGTTGTAATGTGGATTATACATTCACATTAGGTATTGGGCCCTTGTGAACTAAAAGAATTCAAGTGGTACCTTACTTAAGTGTTGTAAAGTGTTGTAACTCACTTTCATGCTTTTCTAGGGCCTTGTTAATGTATTTCATCTAAGTAACCTATTTTCATCATTTACCAAGCCTTATTTCAAAGTGTTGTCAAGTGTTGTAACACATTTTCACACATTTCTAGGATTTTCATTAATAATTGGACTTTCTTATGCTTTAATTGGCCCCATTTTGCATCCACATGCCTTACTTATGTGTATTTTTGAGAATAATCCCAATAAATAACATTTAAAGCATCAAAATATTGAAACCCAACTTAAATGCCTAAGGTTGGACTCATTCGTCATTCTGGGCAAATGATTCCCCTTAGGTGGGATCCATTCACCCAGAGTGGCGAATGAGTCCCCTTTACCTCAAAATTCAAATTTAATATAAAATTTTGGTAGGTTTTTATTCTCCAAGACCTAAGGTCGGCCTATGATGTTGTAATTTTGGTAATTCTTGCATAATTAAGTATAAATACAAGGTTCTTTAACTCATTTTCATCCCAAGCATTCAAGTATTCATTCAAAAGTTCACAAGAGCATTTGAGCATCTATAAGAGCATTCAAGGCATTTCAAGGGAAGATTATCAAGAAATCAAGAGCATTTTCAACTATCATTCATCATGTCAAAGATTGTTTGCATCATGTTGTTTTAGAGCTAACAAATGTGGTGTAGGATTTGAAAGCATTGCATTCAAGATCTATCAACATCAAGCTAGAGTTCAAGTCTGCATCCATTGGAGCCAATACTTACATGTTTGCGACACCTTATTGCTAGGGTTTGGTGAGCTGAAACATCATTACTTGTTCATTCATCATTCTCCATTCTATTTGGTTTCATTTCAAAGGTTTAATTACCAACAAGTAGTTTGACCAAGGAAAACCCTTATTCACTAACCCCACAACATTTTCCCATCTCTTTTCATGTGATTTGTAGGTCTAGATTGAAAACTTATCAAAGTGCAAGATTGGAAAAGTTGTCATCAAATTTTAAAAGTGATTCAAAGTTGTCAAAGTACTAAGTGAAGCTTGGAGAAGACCTACAAGTTGAATTCTGTAGTTTCAAATCTAGAAACTTGTCAGGAAGAGCAGAGCAGACTAAGGGATACTATTTCTTGTTTTGAATTTCTAAAAATCCAAAGGTGGACTGATTCACCACTATTGGTGAATGAATCCCACTACCCAGGCCTAAACAAAATTTTTTTAGATTTGAGTACCCTTTTGTCTAAAACTTGTTCCAGCACAATCTTATCAAAACTAGACTAAGCCGCCCAGCTTGGTGTATGAGTCCCAATTGGAATCAACAATGAATTTTTCAGGATTCTAGAGCTCCATTCAATCTCTAGAAAGTTTCCAAGTGCACATTTCCAATTTCATAAATTTCTATTACATTTCACTTGCATTCTTAGGTCATTAGTGTTAGTTTGCATATCACACTATGTTCTCAAACATCTTGCATTTTCCAAGTTTACACTTTGTGGTGAACACATTTCTTATCTTCATTCATCTCCAAGGATATATTATAGTCATATCTCTCATATCCTTCATTAGTTTGACATCTCTAAGATATTCTTGAATGAGAGCATTGTGAAATCGAATCCCTCTTCCTTCATTCCCCTTTTGTGTGAACAAGTAAGTTGAGCATCCATTTTCACTGTCCACATTTTGGTGAACCTGACTTTTGAACATCATAATTCTACTTTAGAGTGCATTTACATCCTAGATTTAGATTGCATTAACATTGCATTGCATTTTGCATTAGTTAATTGGCATTCTAGGGTTTCAAAACTTTCATTAGTGAAAATTTCATTTAGCTTGCATTATTGCACTTAATTTCATTAAAAAATTAGTAAAATTCTGCATTTTCATTTCATACATGCATCAGAAAACTTAAAAAGCATAAAATTCATTTAAATTTTTTTGAAAATTTTCAAAAAATCAATAGCAGGACTCATTCGCCACCTTGGGTGAATTAATCCCTCTGCATATTTTTCACTGAATTTTCTATCATTTATAGTTTAGTTTCTGATTTTCTACTTATTGTTTTTGCATTTCAATTCTACTTTCCAAAATTTTAGTTATAAGCATTTCATTCTTGTTAGTTTATATTGCATTTGCATTCACCCCAAATTTAGAAGCCTTTGCATGAGTGTTTGGTGTCCTATTGCTAATACTATAGTGAGAAGAAGTTCAAGACTCATGTCATCCCACGAGAACACACTCATTGTGGATCTTGGGTTATCTAGAGATTCCACTCCTAGTATTGACACTAGTACACTAGGCATGGATACTACCCTTAAAAATTCTTTTCCTTCAAGTAGTATGCAAGTTGAACCACATAATGATAATATCCCGCAAGAGAAAATAATTCAAATTCATGAGGACTTAGCAAACCTCCAATATCAAGTAAGTGTTGAAAACATTTCAACTACTACAATTCCTACCATAGAAAACATACACCGCATGTTTGAAAGTGAATATGGCCTTGATGTTGTGAAACACATAGTTGAGATATATACAAACATCTTCTTTCCACCTCTAGTTCTTCTACACTAGAAAATAATGTTGCAATCCAAGGAGGAACTCAAATTCCTCCCTCAATCATAGCCTCAATACCTACCTATACCACTCCTCAAGTCACAAAAACCATGCAACAAGATAGTAATTTGATTCCTGTTGGATCTCAGTTGTGTTTATGGTTTGTCCTTGATGACAAAATCTCTGATCCTTACGATTTATAATGGCACTTCTTTGATGTCTCTTGGCTATTACATAAAGTTATTTGTTATGTTTCAATTTCATGGTGATGAGAATTCTCGCTCAAGTTATGAATGTTATCTCTTTGACTGATAGAGTTTTGAAAGATGGTTTCTTTGTTAGTTGGTTCTTTTTGCATATCATAGGTATTGGTTGTTTCTCCTTCAGGCTTACATATATCAGCATGAGTATGGCAAGGTCTCTCCGATCCTTTTTTGAAATTTATGTGTTGCCTATTGGAAAGACATTTCTAATGTCATGTCTATTGAATTTAACATTCTGGCAGCTGTTGGCAAGACCTCCTTTTTGTTATGGCGATAGAAAAAAGGTCTATCGGCATAAGCTTTTTCTGTCGGTATGTGGTCACAGCGAAATTACCTTGTCTCACCGATTGGAGGTTGAATGGGAACATTTGGGAAAGTGCTGGGCAGTTTCAAAATAGGTCTCAGCAAAGTGGTTTTGTCTCACCGACATCACATCTGGGATTCACTTTGGCTAGACATTTTTCTTTCGGCATGAAGTCATAATGGGTGTACAATGTCACACCGACCGCCGTTGGAGAATTCCATATCGGTAGGACTTTCTAGAAGTCTCAACAAACAAATTGCTCATTTGTAAGAGATGTTCTCTTTGGAATAGGTCTTCTCGAGAGCGATTTGTCACGGTGACAATGTGTTTCAAGTGTCTTTTGGTGAAGCATTATGAAGTCTACAAGAGGTCTCCCTGAAGGTTGTATGTTACAGTGACACATAAGATTTGAAAAGTCCTTTCCATGAGACTCTTTCATCAAAGTAAGGTAATGGCATGGATGGTGTGTCTTGTCGACAGAGTCAAATGATAGCAAATGGTGGTTTCATTTTGATGAGAGAACCTTTTTGTCTCATCGACCAGAAGGATGTTATGAGCTCTCAATGTGACATTATGAATTCATTATGACTTCTCCCAACTCTGATGGGTCTTGGCGAAAGTGACAACCATAATGTTGTCTAGCAACGTTAAATTTTCCTTCGGCATAACGTGTCATCGATGGAAACAAAAAGGTTTAGGGAAAACTTTTTGAGCTTATTCTTTTTGACTGGGTATCGAACCCTAGCCTGGTCGCCATCATGAGAAAGCTTCATAAACTGTTCTTTACTATTTTTGTTGGCTGTAACAACATTTTCAGGATGAAATTCGTTCTTGGTTCAAAAATGAATGGTATGGCTGATATGTTTGATGTGCCTCTCTGGCTGGAAGCTCGACAGTGGTTGATGGAGCCATGAGAGTTACAGATTTGTCTGGTATTTTTATTTATGCATTTCATGTTGCACATACTAGTTTATAATCACCATTTTCTTTAACTTCTCTCTGCATCTCTATGAAAAATGATACCCTGACTGACTATTGTCTTTCATAAGATGCTATGATTTTTTGTGGTGGGCAGTTGTATGTTTTATGCAGAGAAATGATCTCATAAGTTTTAGACTTGTTGAGGACAACACTGAGCTGGGTTAAATGGCTCTTGTATTGTTTTTGGTTGTTCAACTGTTACTTCTGAAGAAAGTTACTTATCTTTTTGGTTCAAAAAGATATAAAAAGAGGATTAGAAACAATGTTTCTATTCAGCTGTTGTTGTAATTCTGAGATAATCATTCCTTGGTCGTATGAAAATATATGGATAAAACTCTACAATAAAATTTGTATAACAAGATGCAAATATTGTGAGTTTCTTCTCTATGAGGTATTTTAGGGATTCAATTGTTAAATCTTTAAGGTATTCTGTAGATGAGAAAATAGAGAAACATGTGCTTAACTAAAAATAGAGAAATCCTCTGAGTTATTATTATTGTTAAAAATATAATTTTAGGGGTTGGTACTCCTTGAGATAGATATCTCTAAATGAGGGGTTGATGCTCCTTGAGTGGGTGCTAAAAAATAAGCCTATAAGGCATTGTGAATAGTTGATTAAAAGTTTAAGCCTAGAAGGCATTTAGGGAGTGGTTTTTATACCCTAGGAGGGTTTTCCACTCAGCAAAATCTTGTGTCTCTTTGTTCTTCTGAGTTCTCACTACTTTACTGTGTTGTTGTTTCTATTCTCTGTTGAGTTATTACTTTTCTCAATTTTGTTTATGAATGATTACATTCAACTCATGAATGCATTAATCAGAGTAATATTGAGAACAAATCTATGATATGTTTTGAAGTTTTTGAAAATTTGTCAAATCTGTTAAGACATTGATTCACTCCCCCCCCCTCTCAGTGTCATTTTAACTCCAACAATTGGTATCAGGGCATAAGGTCCTTTGATAGGTTTTAATCACCTTGGATTGATCTTGGTCTTGGAGTTTGTTTTTAATGTCACATTCTCAAGACGGTGCCTCTGTTATTTGATGGAACAAATTATGTGTTCTAGAAAATCAGAATGGAATCTTTTCTTATTTCTTTTGATTGTGATGTTTGGAGCATGGTTATAAATGCTTACAATGTAGCAGCCTCTATTCCCACTGATCCTGCTGAAAAAAAGAGGTATGAAACAAATGCCAGAGCTAAGCATTCCATTTTGTGTGGGTTAACTAAAGATGTGTTCATTAAAGTCATGCATTGCAAATCTGCTCATGATATCTGGGGAAAACTTGAAACTATATATCAAGGTAATGAGAAATTCAAACTGTTAAAGATCACTACACTCAAACATCAGTTTGAGGAGTTGAAAATGAAGGATGATGAAAAAGTGGTTGAATATTTCCTAAGAGTTGATGAAGTTGTCAATTCAATGAAAGGTCTAGGTCAAGACGTTAATGAATTTGATGTAGTCACAAAAGTTGTTAGAACCTTACCATCCAAATTTGAATCTAAGGTTTCAGCCCTAGAAGAAAAGAAACACTTTGATCAGCTTACCTTAGACAGCCTGCAAGGAATAGTTATTGCCTATGAAATGAGAACTAGCAAAAACAATTCAACTAGAAAAGAAACTACCTTTAACACTAAAAAGAAAGAAAAGGTCGAAGTCAGTGAATCAGAGTTGTCTAATTCTAAAGAATCTCATTTTGTTAGAAGATTTAAAAAGCGATCAAGAAAATATAAGGGAAAACTTCCCTTTAAATGTTTTAACTATGGAAAAATAGGTCACTTTGCTGCAAAGTGTCCCTATGATGATCAAATCTATGACAACGAGACAACTGAAATATAGCCTAAGAAGAAGGCCTTCAAACCTAAACGAAACTTCAACTTTAAAAAGAAGAAAATTTTGTTTAGTAAGGATGAATCTAATATTGAGTTTGAAGATTCATCAACTGATGAAGTTGAAACTTTGTTCATGGCTGAAATTACTCAGCAAAATGATTCTAACACCATTGACATTGAAGAAGGTGAAGTTGATCTTGAAAGTGAACTAAAATGTTCTTTACAAGAGATCAGAAAACTCAAAAAACAAGTTCTTGCTCAAGAACATAAACTAGATCAAGAATTGGTCTCTTTGAAAACTCAGCTTGAAGAAGCTAAAAGAGTTGAAGTTTGTCTTCGAGAGACTGTAAGCTGCAAAGATCAAGAAATTCAAAAACTGGAACAAGAAGTAGTCCTTCTTAGGAAGGAAATTGAAAAATATGAAAGCACTCTAAAACTGAATGATATGCTCAGCAAGCAAAAGATGTACAAAGATAAATCTAGTGTTGGTTTTGAAAAGGGTGAATGCTCAACTGACAAAGAAAAAAAAAACCCATCTACTGAAGTCAAAGGGTCAGGTTCAAATCACTCAGAATCTAGTAAGGATCATGTTAAGTTTTTTAGAGGTAATAGACCTTCATACAAAGACAATTCTTTTTTCTGTGGGTATTGCTTTTTCTGCAACAAATTTGGTCATAAGGTGAGCACTTGTAGGCTTATGAATTATAGAATACCCAATTTTGGTCTTAGGAAACACTATGGTTTTTTTAGAAAAATCAGATGTTTTAAATGCAATACTTTAGGACATTCTGTCAAACAGTGCAGAACTGGTCTGCAATCTAAACAACAGAAAATTAAAAAGATTTGGAAACCTAAGACTGTCAACAACTTTGAACAAACTATGTTGGTTCAAACTTCTTTTCATTCCAAAAGAAAGGACTTATGGGTCCTGGATAGTGGATGTTCTAACCATATGACTGGTGATAAGGACAATTTTATAAAACTTGAAGATTATGTAGGTGGATATGTTAAGTTTGGTGATAACTCTGGTATTCAAATTAAAGGTAGAGGTTCACTTCTTTTGAATGAAGACACTCCTATCTATAATGTGTACTATGTGGAAGGTCTCAAGCACAATCTTCTAAGTGTTAGTCAAATCTGTGATAGTGATTATCATGTTCTTTTTACTTTGCAGGGATGTGAGATTAAGAACAAACTTGGAAAGGTTGTTGCAGCCGGAAGGAGGACAAAAGGAAATGTGTACAATATTCTTGACTCATCATGTAATGACAATAATCAAGGTATGTGTCTAATGGGCCAAATTGAAGAGAGCTGGTTATGGCATAAAAGATTAGGACACATAAACTTTGAAAATCTGGTTAGAATCAGTAAGAATCAGAATGTTAGAGGTTTACCAATTCTTAACAAGCCAGAAAATTTTGTGTGCAAAGAATGCTTAAGTGGTAAACAAAATAAAATCAGCTTCAAGACAAAAGAACATTCTTCTTCAAAACCTTTATAGCTGGTGCATACTGATTTATGTGGACCAACTAGAACAAGGTCTATTAATGGTGAAAAATACTTTATGCTTTTTGTAGATGATTATACTAGAATGGTTTGGGTCACATTTCTTAAGCACAAATCAGAAGCCTTTGAAAGGTTCAAAATATTTCGTAAAATGGTTGAAAAGGAATATGATCTGAAACTCAAATTCCTTCGATCAGAAAAAGGAGGTGAGTTCACCTCTCAAGAGTTTATTGATTACTGTGAAGAACATGGTATTAAAAGGCAGTATGCTACAACTAAAACACCTCAACAAAATGGGGTAGTTGAACATAAAAATAGAACTGTAAAAGAAATGGCTAGAACCATGCTAGATGAAGCTAAGTTGTTTGATATGTATTGGAAAGAAGTTGTTCGTACAAATATATACATTTTTAATAGAGTGCAGCTTAGGGTGAAATCTAAACACACTCCTTATGAACTGTGGTATGGAAAAATGCTTCTATCAAATACTTTAAAATTTTTGGAAGTGTGTGTTTTATCAAAAAGGATGATGATAACCTTGGAAGTTTTCAATCCAAAAGTGATGAGGGTATCTTTTTGGGATACTCAACTCACAACAAAGCTTATAAATGTCTCAAAAAAAGGCTTGATAAGATTTTTGAAGTTGTTAATGTAAAATTTGATGAAAGACCACATTTGAATGTTGAATCTTTGCAAAATAATGAGGAAGAAGAACTTGAGTTTGAAATAATTTCTGAAGGAGCTGGAACAACAAAGTCTATTGCTGAATCAACAAGCCCTAAAAATGAAAATGCAAGTCCTGAAAAGGTTGCATCAAATGCTCATTCAAAAACTCTAGCTATATACCACCCCAAAGATCATATTATTGGGGATAAAAATGTAGGAGTTCAAACTAGAAGAAAGGCTGCAGAATCTGATGAAAAGGCACAAATTGCTTTCTGTCTAGTTACTTAGTTTGAGCCAAAAAAATTTAATGAAGCTCTCACAGACTCATGTTGGCTTAATGCTATGTAGGAAGAAATTGATCAAATTGAGAAAAATCAGACTTGGGAGTTAGTCCCAAGAACATATGACAAGAATGTCATTGGAGGCAAATGGATATACAAAAACAAGGTTAATGAAAATGGTAATGTTATTCGCAACAAA
The DNA here is from genome assembly GCA_007258455.2 of Sequoia sempervirens. Taxonomy (NCBI): domain Eukaryota; kingdom Viridiplantae; phylum Streptophyta; class Pinopsida; order Cupressales; family Cupressaceae; genus Sequoia; species Sequoia sempervirens. The sequence goes on along the minus strand of VDFB02058242.1, from coordinate 739,485,616 downwards.
GCAAGATTTGTCTACAAAGTCTATGCTCAACAAGAAGGTATTGATTTTAGTGAAACCTTTGCACCTGTTGCTAGACTAGAATCTATCAAAATATTCTTGGCTTATTTTGTTTACAAAAAAAATTACTATTTATCAAATGAATGTCAAAACTTCCTTTTTGAATGGCTATTTAGATGAAGAGGTCTATGTTGAATAGCTTGGAGTATTTTTATGCAAAGATAATCCTAACCATGTTTACAGGTTGAAAAATTCTCTCTATGGCTTAAAACAAGCACCTAGAGCTTGGTACTCTAGGCTGGATAGTCACTTAATTTCTAATGGCTTTGTTAGAGGAGGTGTAGACAGTAATATTTATGTTAAAACTAAAGGTTTTGATATTTTAGTTGTTGAAATTTACATTGATGATACAATCTTTAGTTGCAATAATGTCACTTTGAGTAAAAAATTATCTTAGATAATGGAATCTGAGTTTGAAATGTCAATGTTAGGAGAATTAAACTTCTTTCTGCGTCTTCAAATATCTCAATGTGAGAATGGAATATTTCTTTCTCAATCCAAATATGCTAGAGAGATGCTTAAGAAATTTCAGATGGATTAATGCCATCTAGTTAGCACTCCAATGGTTACTGGTTACAAACTTACTAAGGTTGATGATTCTCCTAATACAAATCAAATGGAATATAGATCAATGATCAACAATCTCTTATATTTAACTGCCTCTAGACCTGACATTATGCAGTTAGTTTGCACTCTTGCACGTTTTCAGGCATCACCTAAAGACTCTCATGTTACTGTTGTTAAATGGATCTTTAAATACATTCAGGGCACTCTTGATTATGGTCTTTGGTATCCTAGGAGCAATGACTTCTCTTTGATTTCTTATACTGATGCTGACTGGGCTAGTTTTTTGGATGATAGGAAAAGCACCAGTGGTGTTGCATTCTTTCTTGGTGATCATTTAGTGGGATGGCACAATAAGAAACAAGTATCTATTTCTCTATCTACTACTAAAGAAGAATACATTACTACCACTTCATGTTGTACTCAAGTTCTGTGGATGAGTTAGAATCGTTTAGATATGGGTATTGATGTTTCTAAACTTGTTTCCATTCTTTGTGATAACACTAGTACGATAAATATTTCAAAAAATCCTATTATGCACTCTCAAACGAAACATATTGCTATTAAGTTTCATTTTCTTTAAGAAAAGGTTTTTGCTAATGAAGTTTCCTTATAGTCTGTTGGATCTCAAGATCAGGTAGCTGATATTTTTACAAAGCCCTTAGCAAAAGAGTTATTTGAAAGGCTAAGACTTCGATTGGGAGTTATCTCTCAATCATTACTTCACTGAATCTCCAAGCCACTACTTAGGGACAACATGTTATATGTTTTGATTCACTTACAACTCTCCTACAATTTTGGTTGTTGCACTACTACTCTTTTTTTGTAGCTATTTCTCATAATATTATGGTTGGATTCTCAATTGTGTTTCATGGCAATGCACATTCTTCTCTTCTATTCTTTTTCATTGAGGCAAAAACGGGGAGAGTCATTTGTGTTTTACCATCAAGGACAAAGGGAGAGTTTGTTGGATATCAGTTGTGTTTATGGTTTGTCCTTGATGAAAAAATCTCCGATCCTTATGATTTATAATGGCACTTCTTTGATGTCTCTTGGCTATTACAAAAAATTATTTGTTATGTTTCAATTTCATGGTGATGAGAATTTTGGCTCAAGTTATGAATGCTATCTCTTTAACTGACAGATTTTTGAAAGATGGTTTCTTTGTCAGTTGGTTCTTTTTACATATCATAGGTATTGGTTGTTTCTCCTTCGGGCTTACACATATCGGCATGAGTATGGCAGGGTCTCCCTGATCCTTTTTTGAAATGTCTGTGTTGCCTGTCAGCAAGACATTTCTGATGTCATGTCGATTGAATTTAACATTCTGGCAGCTATCGACAAGACATCCTTTTTGTTATGGCGACAACAAAAAGGTCTATTAGCATAAGTTTTTTTTATCAGTATGTGGTCACAACGAAATTACCTTTTCTCACTGATTGGAGGTTGAATGGGAAAATTTCAGCAAGTGCTAGGCGGTTTCGAAATAGGTCTCAACAAAGTGGTTTTGTCTCACCGACATCACATCTGGGATTCACTTTGGCCAGAGATTTTTCTTTCGGCGTGAAGTCATAACGAGTGTGCAAAGTCACACTGACTGCCGTTGGAGAATTACATATCGGAAAGACTTTCTAGAAGTCTCGATGAACAGATTGCTCATTGGTAAGAATGTTCTCTTCAGAATAGGTCTTCTCAAGAGCGATTTTTCATGGCAACAATGTGTTTCAAGTGTCTTTCGGTGAAACATTATGAAGTCTACAAGAGGTATCCCTGAAGGTTGTATGTAACAGCGACACATAAGAGTTGAAAAGTCTTTTCTGTGAGACTCTTTCATCGAGGTAAGGTCATGGTGAGGATGGTGTGTCTTGTCGACAGAGTCAAATGAATGACTTTCAGTATAACAAAGTTGATCTATATGTCTCTTCGATATCAAAAACTATAGCAATAGAAAATGGTGGTTTCATTTCAATGAGAGAACCTTTTTGTCTCATCGACCAAAAGGATGTTATGAGCTCTCAGCATGACATTATGAATTTGTTATGACTTCTCCTGACTCTGATGGGTCCTAGCGAAAGCGACAACCACAAGGTTGTCTGGAAACGTTAAAGTTTCCTCTGGCATAACGTGTCATTGATGGAAACAAAAAGGTTTAGGGAAAACTTTTTGAGCTTATTCTTTTTGACTAGGTATCGAACCCTAGCCTAGCCGCCATCATGAGAAAGCTTCATAAGCTATTCTTTAATATTGTTGTTGGCTATAATGGCATTGTCAAGATGAAATTTTTCTTGGTTCATAAATGAATGGTATGGCTGATATGTTTGATGCGCCTCTCTGGCTAGAAGCTCGACAATGGTTGATGGAGCCATGGGAGTTATAGATTTTTCTAGTATTTTTATTTATGCATTTCATGTTGCACATACTGGTTTATATTCACCATTTTCTTTAACTAATCTTTGCATCTCTATGAGAAATGATACCTTGACTGAGTATTGTCTTTCATAAGATGCTATGATTTTATGTGGTGGGAAGTTGTGTGTTTTATGTAGAGAAATGATCTCATAAGTTTTAGACTTGTTGAAGATGACACTTAGCTAGGTTAAATGGCTCTTGTATTGTTTTTGGTTGTTCAGCCATTACTTCTGAAGACAATTACTTATCTTTTTGATTCAAAAAGATATAAAAAGAGGAGCATAAACAATGTTTATGTTCGGCTGCTGTTGTAATTCTGAGATAATCATTCCTTGGTTGTAGGAAAATATATGGATAAAACTCTACAATAAAATATGTATAACAAGATGTAGAGATTGTGATTTTCTTCTCTATGAGGTATTTTAGGGACTCAATTGTTGAATCTTTAAGGTAATTTGTAGATGAGAAAATAGAGAAACATGTGCTTAACTGAAAATAGAGAAATCCTCTGAGTTATTATTATTGTTAAAAACATAATTTGAGGGGTTGGTACTCCTTGAGATAGATAGGTCTAAACGAGGGGTTGATGCTCCTTGAGTGGGTGCTCAAAAATCAGCCTATAAGGCATTGTGAATAGTTGATTAAAAGTTTAAGCCTGGAAGGCATTTAGGGAGTGGTTTTTATACCCTAAGAGGGTTTTCCACTCAGCAAAATCTTGTGTCTCTTTGTTCTTTTGAGTTCTCACTACTTTACTATGTTGTTGTTTTTGTTCTCTGTTGAGTTATTACTTTTCTCAATTCTGTTTATGAATGATTACATTCAACTCATGAATGCATTAATCAGAGTAATATTGAGAAAAAATATGTGATATGTTTTGAAGTTTTTGAAAATTGGTCAAATCTGTTAAGACGTTGATTCACCCCCCTCTTAGTGTCATTTTAACTCCAACAATTCCTTCCTTGAGTACTCTTGCTAGCATCCCTAGTTCCTATGTGGCATCACATGTTCTATCTTCTACCACATTACCATGTATAAGCATTCCATTCACTTTTCCTACCACTACATGCACTCCATCACCACTTTCACTTCCATCTTATACCACTGATGATGATCCTCTCATAACACATATTTTTCAAACCATTTCATCCACACAAAAAAAATCTCCATAAACCAAAATCAAAATGGCCCACCCACATATTATGTCAGAAGCAACCCATTTTCTTTGGAAATATTGTGAACACTAATGCCACAAGGAGTAGAGGTGCCTAGATTTGATAAATATGGAGGGAAAGGAGATCCTTCTAACCATGTTAATTCCTAGATTGCCTTATGTAGTAACTTTATCCTTGATGATAAATTGTTAGAAAAACACTTCCCTAGGTCTTTAAAAGATACTACCTTGGAATGGTTTTCCTATTTATGAAAAAATTTGATTCATTCATTCAATGAACTTGTTGATGCATTTGTAAACTATTTCCAAGTGCATATGACTCCCAAGAAGACCTTGGCTGATTTGATGAGATGAAAGAAAAATGAGGAAGAAAAGATAACTGATTTTATCTCATGCTATCAATCGCTTTATTCCAAAATTGATGTCAAAACCCCTAACCCACAACTTCAAAATATGCTTATAGAAAACTTGCAAACTAAAATTTATGACAAGCTTACTATGATGAAATTCCCATCATTCATGCACTTGTGTACTACCCTTTGTGATTATCAAAATTTAGTTAGTAGTCAAGATACAAGGTCCACTTCTAGCTGAATTGAGAGATCCGAGCCAACCAACCAAAACAATTCCCAACCTTTCAAAAAACAAAACAAAGGGTTCTTGCAATTCAACCCCTCCCAACAACTAGCTCAAAATGTCAACAACCAAGTAGCTATTGTCAAAACCACAATGCCCTTTAGTTATGGTTATCCAAAAAGAAAATTCACACCCTTATCCAACGCCCTTCCTAACACCATGTCCCAACTTTTACAACAAAAAATGATTACCTTGCCTCCCATCAAAACACCAGAACCTAATAAGCCTTTACCCCCAAGCTTCAAATCAAATTCCTATTGCCACTATCATAAAAAAATGGACATCACATGAAACATTGCAAGCATCTTAAACATCTTATGCAAGACCCCATTGATTCTAGCCATTTATCCATTGGAAGTTTTAGTGATCAAGGCAATAAGTTTGTTTCCCCTCCAAACCAAAACTTGCAAATTTTCACTATTTTGATGCCCAAACATAATATTTCATTTGTCAAATCCAGTGAAACTACAAAGAATTATGTGATGAATGTTGATACATATGATGAACATAATGATCCTATTACAAATGATATCAATTTCAATCCTATGGATGAAATGGTAGGGGCAATAGACATAATCCCTTGTCAAGGCTGACCTAAGAGCCCTCTTGATATTTCTTTCTCCTCTAAGGATATAATTAAACATGCACCTGATGGTCCTCTCTACATAGCTGACTATATCTATGACAATCCCACTAATGGGATACTCATAGATCATGCTTGTGGAGAGAATGAGATCATCGAGGAATTCTTACTTTTGCATAAACTCTATCAAGATGAATATGGTAGACCAAAAGTATGGATCAAGAAACACAATGGATTTTCATTCCCTATAATAGGATCAATCACCCTACCATTAAAAATAGGACCAAAAACATTAGATGACACTTTCTCCATCATCCCACATTCAGACCAATTTCGTTTGAGGTTAGGCCAGCCATGGCTTCACTCAATGAAAGTTGTCCCTTCGGTTGTGCAAAAAATATTAAAGTTTCCATTTGAAAGTGAAATATTCACCATTCACCATAGTGGCTTTAACCCCTTGTCTTCCAAAGGAAACTTTTCTTTAGAGGCCTTTTGGCCTGAGCCCATGGAACCTATCAAGCGATGAGAAGACTTCTTTTTTGTATCTTACCAAAAATTCAAAGCAAAGAAAATAGCTGAGCTATCCCTCCAAAACATGTCCCCCTCTATCTCCACACCTCCCATCCTTGATGAAACCATGCTTGAACCTAAACAAGAACCAAACAACCAAGACCAACCAAAGACAAAAACTTCACCTATGTATCATCCAAAAGACCAAGAGACAATGAAAGAAACTTATCATACCTCCTAGAATAAAATAAGTTTACAAAGAAAAGAGAAAGTGGATGAACAACCTCCTATGGTTCCTTCCATTCCTCCCCTTAGGAAAGAAAATCAACCTATGGTTGATCAACCCGCTCCTTCACAAACACAACTTGAAAACAAAACCAAAAGAAACAAAGGTGATAGAGAGTGTAGGTGTAGATGACATGCCCTTGCTCGCAAGTTACTTGAAGAGTTAAGTATAGAAAATCAAACTCCGAATTTGACTATAGCGATGCATGATGACCCTCCTCCCCAGAATGACCCAATACAAGGATCACAACAAGAGACAAACTCTTCGATGGAAATTATCATTCATCCTCCTGTTGTGATTAATTTGGATGACGATGATGAGATTGCTAAAATTGACAAATAGGTGCATAGTGAATTGTGCAGAGATAATGAATGCATGCACAACCCCTGAAGCTCCAAAATCTTAAATGATGGACTTTAGCCATGAAAGATAATTAACCACATGAAGAAGTGTTGCAACAATGAAATGCAGAATAAAGATTCTATATTGATGAAAAAGATATCTTACAAATGAGCAAGATGCCTGAATATATAGGCAAAAGGAAAACTCTATCGAGATGATTTTTAAAAGATGAGATAAGATCAAGAAGAGATCTTATCCTACAAACTAGGAAGGATATATTATCCTATATCTTAAATGATTTATTTCTAATAATGCAACCTAGGACTTAATTAATTAAATGCATGACATAAGTTAACTTATGCTAGTGTAATAATTAATTAATTACACTAACACCCCCCCATAAGTTCAACTTAGGGAGGAAAATGCAATGAGTATGCAAGATGATGATGAAGATGGGTCCTGGCTACAAGGCCATGTTAGGTAACCAGTACATGAAGATGCAAAAAATCTCCCACAACCAGAGAAAAGGGGAAAACCCAGTGGGAAGAAAACCCCTCTCCTAAAAGGAGATAAAAAGCAAGAAAGATGGAAGAGTGAAGTTTGGAGGACTCAACATTATCCTCCCAAAGACTACAACCATCACATATATACAAAAAAGATCAAAAAGAATGTGGACTAGATAGCCCCCCCATAAAGGAGAGTAGTCCCCTCTAGAATTTCTTCAAGACTAATGTGAAACTAAGCAACCAAGACAGATAGACCTGAAGTGAACCCATCCATATACCACAAGTCTGAAGAAGTAAAGGTATCCATCCCTGCTGAAGCATATCTCAACTGAGAGGTGTCATAGGAAGAAGATGGTGCCATGCAAAGATTCAAGTCAATCCAGCCTCCACAACCTTGGTGAGGGGGGCTAATGATGTGCTTCCTACCCTTGAGTTTGGAGAGTCAGGAACAGGGTGAGCTCGATCCCAATATTTGGTGAACTTGTATACCATGTAGAGATAATGAATGCATGCACAACCCCTAAAGCTCCAGAATCTTCAATGATGGACTTTAGCCATGAAAGATAATTAGCCACATGATGAAGTGTTGCAACAATGAAATGCAGAATAAAGATTCTATATTGATGAAAAAGATATCTTACAAATGAGCAAGATGCCTGAATATATAGGAAAAAGGAAAACTCTATCTAGATAATTTTTAAAAGATGAGATAAGATCAAGAAGAGATCTTATCCTAAAAACTAGGAAGGAAATATTATCCTATATCTTAAATGATTTATTTCTAATAATGCAACCTAGGACTTAATTAATTAAATGCAAGACCTAAGTTAACTTCTGCTAGGGTAATAATTAATTAATTACACTAACAAATTGAACACATTATTTTCCTCTTCGATGAGCTTAAAAGAGAAATCTCCTATATAGATTGATGATCCTAGCACTTCTCCTAGTTTGTAACTTGCCCTTGTCCCTCTGGCTAGTTGTCTGCATTTGGTATACAATGAACATGATTGGGAGGTGGATGAATTGCTCGATAGTTGACTCACATTTTCCTTACTAGTCTTTTGCATTTTCCTTTTTTTTTGTGTGATTGCATGTGCATAATTTTCTCCCTAATGATGTTCCCTTTGATGTTCTCTCTTTGTGACTTTCCTCTATTTGTACCTTCATTCTTCTCTATGTCATGCATCACTTTTACTTTTTTACCTTTATCTTTTTCTTGTGTTTTCCTTTTGGGAATGATGCAAGGCATCAATACATTCATGTCTCCTTCATGTTGACCCATTTGGATTTCTTTTTCTTTTCCTTTCCATTTTATCTTTCTCTTTTTCTTGTGTTTTCCTTTTGGAGATGACACAAGGCATCAAGACATTCATGTCTCCTTCATGTTGACCCAAAATCTTTTCCTTTTTCTTTTTCCTTTTCTTTTTCATTTTTCTTGTGTTTTCCTTTTGGGGATGACACAAGGCATCAAGGCACCCTATGTCTCTTCCATGTTGACCCAAAAAGGTTTTTCCTTTGTTTTTGCTCTCTTTGTGTCATTCTTCTAGTTTTGTTTATTTGGGGGATGACGATAGTTTTGAGCTCTCTTAAAACAATGTAGTATAGAACATACTAACCCAAAATCCATAGATCCCTTATGTGTTTGGTGTTTCCATTTTGGGGCAACCCCTCTTTTTCTTTTTCTCTTGCAAGATGCAACTTTACTCGAAAATATATGACTTGGCATAGGGCTTTCCAAGTTGGCTCTCATGTCTTCCTTTTTGTTAGCATTTTTTATTTGCTACTTTAAAGTAATTTTTCATAGCATGGTGTTTAGCAATTCCTTTAAAGTGGGGGCATACATTGGCATTATTCTTTTGCATTTTTCCTTTTCTTGGTTATTAGTGTATCTTTCTTCATACGATGCATTGTCACTTTGTGGATGATAGTGGGTATGATGTCTTTCATGAGCATGATCTATCTTAGCATATTACATTCCTCTTAGTTGCTTGATGTGACACACTACATCCCCTAAGTTGTGAATCATCTATTCTTTGTTCAATCCTCTCTTCGAGATATTAGGCACAATATTCCCTAAGTTAAAGAACTCGAATGAACTAAGAAAGACTCCTTTGAACATTCTTTGCATGTTGCATTTGTTATATGGCACCTTGCATAACATAGCTTGCATGCTTGTGGAGCCATTGCATTTGTTCATGATTTCCAAGCATATGAAGTTTTTCTTGTCTCATGAAGCTCAAAATACCATTCTTTTCTTTCTTTTTTCGTCACCTTATTAAAGTTATCAAGAGGTATAACTTTGGTATGGTTGAGCAGGAAGCCCATTCTAAGGCATGAGTTTCCCCATAGCCACCTATGTGTGTGTGAGGGAAAACCATCCATGATTATCTCACCTTTTAGGCCTTCTCACCCGATGGACAACCATGAGTTTCATCACCTCATAGTGAGTATGTGTTTTCTGGAAAAACAACCTAGATCTAATCCACATCATGTTGAACAAACAGTTGAAGCTTGATCTGATTCTTTCTTTTTCTTTTCCTTTTATTTTTCTCTTTCTCATCTTTGGCATTGTATGCTTGTGAATGTTGTTGTTCTTGATATCATTTTCATGTGTGTTCCCTTGTGCTCATGTTGGTTTGTCATGGGATCTTGATCTTGGGGGCTTGATCACCCCTCTTGATCATTGTCATCCCATCTTGCTAGCATTGCTTCATTGGAACCCCTCTTGATGTGTGTTATCTACGTTAGTGTGAGTTTGAAGCAGGTTCATCCTCTCACTAAAGTGGAGGCTAAATGTGGACATTGAAAAAAGTAACCCTTCTACTTTTTTGTCTCATTTGGGCCCTCCTAGTGATTTTGGCTTAATTTTGCTTTGATTTAATGTTAAAATGTGGATAACACATTCACATTAGGTCTTAGGCCCTTGTGAACTAAAATAATTCAAGTGGTACCTTACTTAAGTTTTGTAAAGTGTTTTAACTCACTTTCACACTTTTCTAGAGCTTTGTTAATGTATTTCACCTATATAACCTTTTTTCATCATTTACCAAACCTTATTTCAAAGTGTTGTAAAGTGTTGTAACACACTTTCACACTTTTCTAGGCTTGTCATTAATAATTGGGCTTTCTTATGCTTTAATTGGCCCCATTTTGCATCCATAGGCCTTAGTTATGTGCATTTTTGAGAATAATCCTGATAAATAACATTTAAAGCATCAAAATCCTAAAACCCACCTTAAATTCATAAGGTGGGACTCATTTGCCATTCAAGGTGAGTTCCCTTTAGCTCAAATTCAAATTTAATTTAAAATTCTGGCAGGTATTTATTCTCCAAGATCTAAGGTCAGCCTATGATGTAATTTTGAGAATTCTTGCATAATTAAGTATAAATACATGGTTCTTTCACTCATTTTCATCCCAAGCATTTAAGTATTCATTCAAGATTTCACAAGAGCATTTGAGCATCCATAAGAGCATTCAAGGAATTTCAAGGGTAGATTATCAAGCAATCAAGATCATTTTCAAGTATCATTTATCATGTCAAAGATTGTTTGCATCATGTTGTTTTAGAGCTAACAATTGTGGTGTACGATTTGTAAGCATTGCATTCAATATATATCAACATCAAGCTAGAGTTCTAGTCCACACCCATTGGAGCCAATACTTACATGCTTGTAGCACCTTATTGCCAGGGTTTGGTGAGTTGCAACATCATTGCTTGTTCATTCATCATTCTCCATTCTATTCAATTTCATTTCAAGGGTTTAATTACCAACAAGGGGTTTGACCAAGGTAAACCCCTATTCACTAACCTCACAATATTTTTCCCTCTCTTTGCATGTGATTTGCAGGTCTAGATTGTAGACTTATCAAAGTGCAAGATTGGAAAAAATTTCATCAAATTTTCAAAGTGATTCAAAGTTTTCAAAGTCCTAAGAGAAGCTTGGAGAAGACCTATAGGTTGAATTTTGTAGTTTTGGATCCAAAAACCTTTTAGGAAGAGCAAAGTAGACTGAGGGCTAAAATTTCCTATTTTGAATTTCTAGAAATCCAAAGGTGGACTAATTCACCACTATTGGCGAATGAGTCCCACTTCCCAAGCCTAAACAATAATTTTGGAGATGTAAGTACCCATTTGTCTAAAACTTGTTCTAACACAGTCTTCTCGAAACTAGACTAAGTCACCCAACTTGGCATATGAGTCCCAGTTGGCATCAATAGTGAATTGTTTAGGATTCTAGAGCTCCATTCAATCTCCAGTTAGTTTCTAGGTGCACATTTCCAAGTTCATAAATTTTTGTTACATTTTACTTGCATTCTTAGGTCATTTAGTGTTAGTTTGCATTTCATACTATGTTTTCAAATATCTTTCATTTTCCAAGTTTACACTTGGTGGTGAACCCATTTCTTGTCTTCATTCATATCCAAGGATATCTTATAGTCATATCTCTCATATCCTTCATTGGTTTGAGTTCTCTAAGATATTCTTGAATGTGATCATTGCAAAATTGGATCCCTCTTCCTTAATTCTCCTTTTGTGTGAACAAGGAAGTTAAGCACCCATTTCCACTATCCACAGGTTTATATATAATTTTCTTGGTTGGTAGAGAAGCTTATATATATAGTTTCATATATTTTTTGGCTTTTGGTGAAGAAGTTATGAGTGATAGAAGTTTGATCTGACAATAGTAGAGGTTTCCAATTCAACGTACATGTGGTGAATCTATACTTCTCTGTGGATTGGAATATAGCTTTGCGGATTTGTGGGAATGTTGAACAGTGTTAATGGTGTCTATATTCTAAATGGTATAGAGTTTGAAGTTCCACGTGTCTATTTTTGGATGCAAAGTTGGTGAATTCTATTATTAGGTTATTACCGGTGTGGACCTAATAAGTTTTGTGTATTGCAGAGTTTGAATATGTATTGATCCATTATGTGGGAGCTATTATAGGTCCATTCCGACCTATTTTGATCTACTCTAATTTTTGAATCTTGGTGTGAAGTATTTACATGTGTATGTTGAGTCAATAAGGAATATTTTATATGATATGTCTATTTAGGCCAACCTAATTTATGTTGTAGCTATGTTTGTGTGAAGAAGATATATATGTAAGATCTTTTTTGATGTTTTGGATATAGTGAATGTAATTTAATGTATAGTTGATATGAATTGTGCAAGTATAAATCTAATGCAGAGTAGAGAAGAGTGTTAGTGTAGATCAGTATGAAGTGTGTAAAGTATATATTTTGAGCTTCAATGGAACCATAATTCATGCATATGTTAGATGTAACTATGAAAGTTTAAATCTTGTTTGTGCACCATAATCTCTTTTATCCTTTCTTCTTTTAATGGGCACTAAGTCCACTTGGACAGTGAGTCCACCTATAGTGAGCACTTCTAAAATATCTTATAACCGGTTATAATATATTGTGAGCTAATCCTCACCGCGGTTTTTCCCATTTTGGGTTTTCCACATAAAAAAACTAGTGTTCATGTGTTATGTGCTTTGATGGTTTCCTTCATACTTTCCTTTACTGCTACAAATTGAATATGCTATGTGGAATGAATGTTTACATTTTTAAGTGGTTTAAAAGAATATTGATTCACCCCCCTCTCAGTATTTCAAGTGTTTAATAGTTCTCATAGGCAGAAAAATTATAATTATACAAGCCATGTGTTACCATGTCAAAACCACATATCTGAAAAGGAAACATGTTATTTGTGCTATGGATCAAATGAGAAAAATTAGATAGATTTGAAAAACATTCAAAAACAAAAATTAGATTTGGACAAAGGACACACACAAGAATTTTCTCAGGATTTTTTAGCTCAAAATGATTGGACAAGGGTGCCCAAGGTGCCTATGTTTGGTTGTTGTTTTTATAAAATTCAAAATTTGGAAATGATCTACAGTGTCTTAAGGCCTTATGTCTCAAAGGTTTAGGTCTGAAAGTTTAACATATTTCTATAAATACATCAAAACCTAATTTTCTTATATGAATCACATACATGCATACAATTTTAGATATTTTTGGAGAAATTGAATATATTCAAATAATAATTTCTCAAAATTAAATGTTGCAAGTGACTAATTTTTTCAAAAAATATAGAAAAGTAATGCTTTTTGATCCTTTGGAATTAAATTACTATGCAATTTTGTTAATTTTTCAATGTTTTCACCAAAATATATATGCATAAATGATTGAATAATTTTGAAATTAAGTTATCAATGAAAATAATTTAGATCCAAGCCCTAGACATAGAAAATTATACCTTTTTTTTTTTGCAATTTTTTTCAAATTATTTTTCAATTTTTTAGTTGAAAAACTAAAAATAGACATTTTTTTGAAAATAAAGCAAATTATCAACAAGAGTTTTGAAACAAACTAGGTTTGGATTCATTTTTCATATTTTATGCAATGAAAAATTAGAATAATTACAAGTATAAGAAATGTCGAGTTCACCAAAACTTTTTGATGAAAATGGGATCCTAGGTCTAATGCATAGATAACTAAGATCCATCCTTTTTCAAAGAAAATTAGGATGTAAATCGACAAGGAGATTAGATTGACTTCCAACCTTGAAGGTGATTCAATCAACCTTGGATCTGATCCTTTAATGCCTTGGAAAATTTATTTTTGATGAGATGCAATGATGAAATTAGACAACAATGAAATTGCACTACTCTAATGTAAAAACAACAAATCGACAAAGTCACAAACAAAATTGTTTCTCAAAAATAGATTGAGAAAACGTATGTGTGTATTTGTCACATAAAATTGGATTTGAATTTGTATGACCAAGTTTCCTAGGGCACCTATGTACTTGTAATTAAAATTAAAATATTTCTTTGTAGTCCTCAAGTGTCTGATTAAAGGCTTCTTCCTTTTGTATCTCATTATCAAATCTTCGTCAGATGTTGAGATAATTGAGATTTTGTATCTTGTCAGTTGTAGGGTTTGAATGCAAAAATTAATAAATGATCTTCAATCTTCCTCCAATATTCTTTAGATTTGAAACCTGCACATTCAAAGATAGAGGAAGGGTTGTTCCATATAGGAGCTTGCCTTAGTCAAACCCCATGTTGGTGTTTCCACCTCCACAATGGTAAATTTGATAAAAGAGAACTTATCCTTTTAAGGGATAGAGGCTAAGTGAAAAATGAATAATGAATCAACAATGGATGCAACTCACCACTCAGATATGATTCCTTGAAGGATTGGAGTCAAAAAATATCCTCAAGGCTTGATTGCAAATTGTCTTAGATTTCTTTGAAGACCTACAAGGGTTAGTCCTTACAAACAAATGAATGCATAAACATGAAAAAACTCACATAAAACTTGACATGATGCACTTTGACAATGAAATGCTACAAAAATATTTCTCTTGACTACTCTTGAATTGATAACAATTGCTTTATAATGCTTTTGATTGCCAATAATCTCCACTCAATTCTTAAATGATGAAATGACTAGGTATTTATAGGTTATTAATCTAATTTCCCAAAAATAAAATTCTAATATCTGACATCTGACATTTTAAATTTAAATAATAAAATTCAAACTCCAACATATTAAAAATTGGAGGCAAAATATGGGGACCAAGTCACCCAAGGTGATTTTTTCCTAGCCCTATTTTGTAGGGTGTAAAGTGTTAGGAGAAAAATATTAAATGTTTTCCTTGGTTTTGTATATGGGTTTTCTTGGTAAATATCCAAATGGGCTATGGAATGCATAATTTAGGACATTATATGTACAATTAGGTCCATGCACATAGGAGGGAGAAAAAAATAATGTGAAATTATCAAGGGTGACAATTTACAACACTATAGTTTTGTGATGGTGATGATGGGCTCATCAAGAAAATTTACAACCAATGGGTAAGTGTCAATGAGAGGTGCTTCAACCAATTTATCTACAATGACTTGGCCTTTATAGATTTTTTGTCTATGTAATCGATATCCAACTTTCTTAGAAGAGTGACCCACTTAGTTGTACATCATGTTAATGATGTTTTGGATAGAAGATACTTGAGTGGATCAACCTTAGAAACGAGTTTGATAGAATGGTTAAACATGTAATTCTAGAGCTTTTGAGAACTGACTTTTTTATAGGAGTATAATTGAGCTTATATCCAACAAGAGTATGAATGATATAATATATCACTCTTTCCTTTCCATTATCATCATGTTGGGAAAGAAGTTCCCCTAATGCAAATGAAGTAGCTCATATGTACATAAATAATAATTTTCCTGATGTAGAGGCATGACGATAGGAATATTAGACAAATATTCTTTGATCTTGTCAAAGCCTCGTTGAAAAGAAGAATACATTTAAATGTGGCATCTTTATGAAGCAAATGACTAAAGGGTTGACATTTCTCTACAAGTTGAGCTATGAATTGGCAAATGAATTATAATTTTCCTTGAAGACTTCTCAATTGTTTGAGTGTCTTGATAGGAGGCCTATCCATTATAGATTTGAATTTTTTAGGGTCAACCTCTATTCCTCTCCTAGATACACATTTTTGAATTGATCTACAATTATACTATAAGGAATGGCTAAAAATACACTCAAGAATATCTAGATGTTCTTTTGTGGTCTTTTGTTTTCCCAAAAAATCATCCACATAGTCTACCATAATGATATGAATTATGTCATGGAAGATGATGATCATAGACCATTGATAGGTAGCACCGATGTTCTTCAAGCAAAAAGGCATTACTTGGTAACAAAGGGGACCCTGTGGGTGTTGCAAGTATGAGTAGTTGATATTGTCATTGATGTCAACAAGTTTGTATTATTATTGATGTCTACAGTTGAGTGATATTTTTACAAGATTATGATAAGTTAATGTTATCCATGCTTTGATTAGTCACATTATGTTGTCATTAGTAAATTTATTCGCGTCAACCTCTAGCGTTGCTTCGATACACTTATGTCTATGAATATGTGGTTGATTTCCTATGTTTTAGTTGGTTTAGTTGTGTTTTGGAAGTACTAAAGATGATAAGGATGTGTGTCTAGTGCTTGCTTTCCAAGTGATTTTGAGAAAAAATGATAAAAAAGAGGAAAATAGTGTGTTGCAATGGTGTTCTAGGTGATAGAGTTGTTTTCTGATTTTGCTTTACATTTCTTCTAGGTTGAAGATATGCCTATGTGATTTGGATATGTTGATGAGAGGTGTTTAGAGGTGTTATAATCAATAGTTGGTGTGTTGGATCATTGTATAGAAGAAGTTGTGTTCACCAGTGTTTGACTGTACATTGTAGAGGCATTTAGAAGAAATGTTTCTACTCCACATTTCTCCACAATTATGTTTCAATTCTTGTGAATCTGAAGGAGTTTTTATGGTGTTGATATCTTTGTTCAATAAATAATTTTTGAGGTTTGGTGCTTTGAAGGATGATTTTCTAAATAATAGTGTATGGTAGAGTTTTCTTAGTGTATTGGGTGTGTACATTCTTTAGGTGGAAGTTGTTGCAAAGGATTTTTTTGGATCTTAAAGTGTTTGAGGAATATTCTAGATCATGTTCAAGCATGGTGTGTGGCTTGCAAGTCATCCTTGGGTTTGAGGAAGTGTGTACTTAAAATTTTAATGGTGTTTGCACAAGTAATTGTCAACCTGGTGTTTACACTACTTGTGATGAATAAATATTATTTGTAGAAGTGTGTTGTAGCATGGTGTTGTAGATTTTGGTCCCAAATAAGGTTTGATATGGTCCACTTTCGATTCTATCTACCATAAAAGTGTTTTGGTGTTAACCTAATTTGAATTTTCATAGTTGATTTACATAGCCAACCTTCGAGAAAAATTTCAAGGTTGAAGATGGTATAAGTATGAGTTGAATTTTTGAACGATAAAAAGATAGATGCGAGAGATGAAAATGATGTGAAGTGCAATGTGAGCTTTCATGTGTTAGTTTACTCTGGATGTAGTGAGTAGAAGGTGGCTACAATTTTTCAATTAGACCATAAAGGTGTTAATGTCATTGTGGTGGATTTTCTATTGCATTGAGATACTCTTCTCAGTGTAACATTTCCTTTCTATATTCTTTTCTATTCTGGTAGTGAGCCTTTCTTATTTGGGTAGTGATCCCTTCGACAATGAGCCTTATTGTATTCATTATTGATATTACTCATATTGTGAGCTAATCATCATCATGGTTTTTCCTTTCTTGGGTTTTCCACATAAATTTGGTGTTCTTTTATGTGTGGTGTTAAGTTGTTTTGTTTTTTATTTTATTTTTTTCATGCTAAATCATCATAAAAAATTTAAGGGTTTAATGAATGAATGTGGATATGAATGTGTTTGAGGATTTTGAAGGTTTAAGGTACAACTGATTCACCCCCTCTCTCAATTTTCTTGTGAATTCAACAATTGTTATTATAGGAAGGTTCCTTTGAAGAAAGCTTAATTGCTTAAGGTAGATCTAGGATGGCACACAAGAAGGAGATCCCTATATTTGATGGAATAGACTATGCATTATGGAAAACAAGGATGGAAGGATTTTTGGATTATCTAAGATATGATGTCTAGAAATCAGTTTAGAATGAATATACTATGCCTACAAATGTTCCAAGTACTAAAGCTATACTCAAAGCCTATGAAAGTAATAGTAAAACAAGGTATGCTCTCTTGAGTAGTCTTACAAATTCTGAATTAGTGAAAGTTATGAGTCTGAAAACTAGTAAAGAAATTTAGGAAAAGTTGGAAAATATTTACGGAGATGATATGGCCAAACAAGCTAAGATGCAAAATTTAAAGATCACATTTGAGAACTTGTGGATGTTTGAAGATGAAAACATTACATGATAAATGTAGAGGGTATAAACTCCATCAAAGGTCTTGGTGGAAAATTCAAATAATCAAAAGTGGTAAATAAAATTCTTATAACCCTTCCTAAAACTTACAATCATAAATTTTCTTCTATTGAGGAATCTAAAAATCTATAGCATTACACTAAAGATCAATTGTATGGCTCTCTAACTACATTTAAAATGAGATAATTTGGTACTAATAATGGTGCAAAATTTGAGTCTGCCTTTAAGGCTGGAAAATCAGAGAAGATTGAAGAATTAGATCAAGAGGATTTTGATAATGTGGAAGCTAACTTTGTGAGAAGGATGAAAAAGGGTATTGGTAAGTACAAAGATAAATTTCCTTTCAAATGTTTTAGTTGTGGAAAGATAGTGGAAAGATAAGGCACTATGCTTCAAGATGTCCAAATAAGGCTATAAATGAGAAAAATAGGGAGAACAAAGGTAAAATAATTAAGAAAAGCTATTATGTTAGAGAAGATGAAAGTATTTTTTATGATGAATCTGATTATGGAGATTATGATGATGAATTCTTGTTAATGGATTTAAAAGATGAATTTTTTTCCACTAACTCTGGAAGATGTGTGAAGGAATGCCCTTTAGAGAGAAAGGATAAGGTTGAAGGTACTTTGGTATCTGATTTTCATGCTAGATAGGATATGAACTATTGGATCATTGATAGTGGTTGCTTTAACCATATGACCAGAGACAAGAGTAAGTTTGTTAAACTTGAAAGGTATGATGGAGGACTTGTTATATTTGGTGATGATTCAAGTGCTAAGATATGTGGAATAGGTTCAATTAGTTTTGATGGAAATCATAATACTGATGATGTTTACCATGCCAATGGTTTAAATCATAACCTCTTGAGTGTTGGATAAATGTGTAGCAAAGGATATAATCTTATGCTTCAGGATGATGGATGTGGGATTGGAAAAGGGTTCAAAATTGTGATTGGTGCTGGAAGGATAGATGGAAATGTTTATCAAAACAAGGGTGTTGATGGTCATTGTTTTATGACTCATATCAATGAAATTTGGCTATGACGTAGGAGGATATGCCACATTAACTTTGATAATTTGGTAAGAATCAGTTCAGTACAAGCAATGAGAGATCTGCCAAAGATTACAAATCCTATCAATGTTGTCTACAAGGATTGTCAGATTGGAAAGAAAAAAAGAATTTTCAAAGGAAAAGAAAAATATTTTACTTGGTTGTTGGAATTGGTTCATATAGATATTTTGTCTTACAAGAATAATAAGTCTTGAAGGTGAGAGGTATTTCATGCTTTTTATTGATGATTATTCTATAATGGCATGGGTTGCTTTTCTTAAAGAAAAATCTAAAGCCCTAGATAGTTTCAAAGCATTTAAATTTTTGGTTGAAAATGAAATGTTTGATGTCTGACAGAGGTGGAGAGTTCACCTCCAATGAATTTAACATGTTTTGTGAGAATCATGGTATAAAGAGGCACTTTTCTACCCCTAGGACTCTGGTTTAAGGCATAACCTCTTGAGTGTTGGAAAAATGTGTAGCAAAGGATACAATCTTATGTTTTAGGATGATGGATGTGAGATTGAAAAAGTGTTTGAAATTGTGATTGTTGCTAGAAGAAGGATAGATGGAAATGTTTATCAAAACAAGGGTGTTGATGGTCATTGTTTTATGACTCATATCAATGAAATTTGGCTATGATGTAGGAGGATATGCCACATTAACTTTGATAATTTGGTAAGAATCAGTTCAGTACAAGCAATGAGAGATTTTCCAAAGATTACAAATCCTATCAATGTTGTCTACAAGGATTGTCAGATTGGAAAGAAAAAAAGAAGTTTCAAAGGAAAAGAAAAATATTTTACTTGGTTGTTGGAATTGGTTCATATAGATATTTTGTCTTACAAGAATAATAAGTCTTGAAGGTGAGAAGTATTTCATGCTTTTTATTGATGATTATTCTATAATGGCATGGGTTGCTTTTCTTAAAGAAAAATCTAAAGCCCTAGATAGTTTCAAAGCATTTAAATTTTTGGTTGAAAATGAAATGTTTGATGTCTGACAGAGGTGGAGAGTTCACCTCCAATGAATTTAACATGTTTTGTGAGAATCATGGTATAAAGAGGCACTTTTCTACCCCTAGGACTCTGGTTTAAGGCATAACCTCTTGAGTGTTGGAAAAATGTGTAGCAAAGGATATAATCTTATGTTTTAGGATGATGGATGTGAGATCAGAAAAGTGTTTGAAATTGTGATTGTTGTTGGAAGAAGGATAGATGGAAATGTTTATCAACTCAAGGGTATTGATGGTCATTGTTTTATGACACAAATCAATGAAATTTTTCTATGGAATAGGAGAATGTGTCACATTAAATTTGATAATTTGGTAAGAATTAGTTTAGTACAAGAAGTGAGAGATCTGCCAAAGATTACAAAGCCTATCAATGTTGTCTACAAGGATTGTTAGATTGGAAAGAAAACAAGAAGTTTCAAATGAAAAGAAAAATATTTTACCAAATTGTTGGAATTGGTTCATATAGATATTTTTTGTCCTATAAGAATAAGAAGTCTTCAAGGTGACAAGTATTTCATGATTTTTATTGATGATTATTCTAGAATGACACGGGATACTTTTCTTAAAGAAAAATATGAAGCCCTAGATAGGTTCAAAGCATTTAAAGTTGTGGTTGAAAATGAGATGGATATGAAAATGAAATGTTTGAGGTCTAACAGAGGTGGAGAGTTCACTTCCAATGAATTTAACATGTTTTTTGAGAATCATGGTATAAAGAGGCACTTGTCTACCCCTAGGAATCCTCAAAAAAATGGACTGGTTGAATGGAAAAATAGGATTGTTCAAGAAGCTAACCTATTAGAAGTCTACTAGAGAGAAGAAATTCATACTACTGTTTACATACTAACCAAAGTTCAAGAAAAAGCAAACAACACAAAGGATCCTTATGAGTTTTGGTATGGAAGGATCCCTAATGTCAAGTACTTCAAAGTGTTTGGAAGAAAATTTTATAACAAAAGAGATGAAGAAACTTAAGAAAGTTTGATGCAAGGTCCGATGAAGGAATCTTCCTTGGATATTATACTAAAATAAAATCCTACTAGTGCTACAAGAAAAGATTAAGAAATATTGTTGAAATTGAAAGTGTCAAGTTTGATGAAGATTTTCAGAACTCGGTGGTGATAGATCAATATGAATCAGATGATATTGATTATATAGAAAAGGAAAAGGCTAAGGAAAATGAATGCAGATTGAAGAAGAAGGAGAAGCTCTAGAAAAGACCTCCAGATACCCTAAGTATGTGTAGATAAATCATTCTAAAGAATATATCATTGGAGACAAAAGAAAAGGTGTATTGACAAGAAGGAAAGCTAGTGAAGAAGAGATAGATTTGTGTTTACTTTCTAAAGTTGAACCTAAAATAGTAATTGAGGTTGAGGCATGCAAAGATAAACATTGGATGAAGGGTATGGAAGAAAAACTACTGTAGATTGAAAAGAATTAGACTTGGGAACTTGTCCCAAGACTTGGAAACAAAAATATAATTGGATCTAAGTGGGTATTTACAAACAAACTGAATGAGAATGGAGAAGTGGTAAGGAACAAAGCAAGGATTGTGTGTAAGGGCTATTCACAAGTTGAAGGAATAGATTTTAAGGAGACATTTTCTTTGGTGGAAAGAATGGAAGCTATCAAGATGTTTTTCTCTTTTACAACACATAAGGAATTTAAAGTTTCTCAAATGGATGTGAAGTCTTCTTTCTTGAAGGGGGAATTGGAAGAAGTATACATGGAACAACCAAAAATTATTTCAATTATTAGACAAATCAAATATGGTATGCATATTGAAGAAGGGATTATATGGATTGAAGCAAGCTCCTAGAGCTTGGTATGCTAGGTTAGATAAGTATTTGATACAATAAGGATTCAAATAAAGGTATTGTACATAGTAATCTTACTTTAAAGTTGAAAAATATCAAATCTTGATTGTGCTTGTGTATGTTGATGACATAGTTTTTGGAGGTAATGAAGTTATATGCAAAAAGTTTGTAGAAGAGATGAAAAAAGAGTTTGAAATGTCTATGTTGTGGGAGATGAATTTCTTCCTTGGGATACAAATCAATCAATCAAAAAAAGGCATATTCATTTCACAATCAAAGTATGTCAAAGAAATGTTGAAGAAGTTTGGAATGGAAGACTCTAAACTGGAATGTACTTCTATGGTTACTAGTTGCAAGTTGAGCAATAATGATGAATCCCCTAAGGTTGATCAAAGCAAGTATAGATCAATGATTGGTGGAATGTTATACCTAACTCTTACTAGACTAGATATCTACATGAATACAGTTTATCTTGTGGCTAGATTTCAAGAAGATCCTAGAGAGTCGCATGTTGTAGTAGTGAAAAGGATATTCAGATACTTGAAGGGAACTTTGCATTATGGCTTATGCTACACAAAGGATACAAACTTCACTTCGATTGCTTACATAGATGCAGATTGGGTTGGTTGTGTTGATGATAGGAAAAGTACAAGTGGTGGAGCATTCTTTATTGGATGTAGATTGGTATCATGGCTAAGCAAGAAACAAGATTCAGTTTCTTTATCTACTCTAGAGGCTGAGTACATTGTAGCAACATCTTGCTACACACAAGTGTTATGGATGATGCAAACATTAAAGGATATAAGAGTGGTGTATGATGAGCCTCCTATCTTTTGTGACAATACAATTGTAATCAATATTTCAAAGAACCCAGTAATGCATTTAAGGACAAAACATATTTCAATCAAATATTAGTTTCTAAGAGAGAAGATTGTGGAGAATGAAGTAAAGCTTGAATATGTGCCTACAAAGGATCAAATTATTGATATATTCACTAAGGCTCTTCCTAAGGATACTTTTGAGTATCTCCAAGAGAATTTGGGGGTTATTCCCCTCCTTCTCTAAACTAGATGTGTAAGGAGGTATATAAGTCCAATAGATTTAAAGATTCTTTTTTTTTTCTAGACTGATGTTGGTGGCTACCTCTCAAGGTAGCTAGTAGCATTGTTATTTTTTGTAGTCAAAAGAGTGTGTGTTGTCATTATGTAGTGGTTGTTGATTTAGAGTTGATTGGTGTGTGCTCTTAAGGGGGAGTATTTAGAGCAGTAAAGGAAAATGTTGCAGAACAATAGTAAGCAAGTTGATTGATATCAAAGGAAGCAAACAAACAATACAATTTTCTTTTGTCCTTTTCCATTGATGTCAAAGGGGGAGAGAGAAACATGTAAAAAATAATAAGTAATAAGGGAGAGAAAATTATGTGAAAAAGAAAAATTATTAGGGAGAGAGAAAAAAATAAAGAAGACAAGCTACAAAGGGGGAGAGAAGAATGTGAAAAAGATGAGTTATTCAAGGGGAGAAGTAATGTGAAGAGTTGTAGTGTGTTGGTATTTAGAGCTATTGTGTCTTTGATGGTTTTTCACATCATGTGTTTCCATCAATGACAAAGGGAGAGATTGTTCCAATTATGAGTAGTTGGTGTTGTCATTGATATCTACAGTTGAGTGAGATTGTTGTAAGAGTATGAGCAGTTGATGTTATCCATGTTCTGATTAGTCCTATTATGTTGTCATTAGTAAAGCTATTGGTGTCAACCTTTATATTTTCTTTGATAAGCTTCTATCTATGGATATTTGGTTGAGTTCTTATGTTGTGGAAGTACTGAAGATGATAAGGATGTGTCTATGGTGCTTGGTTTCCAATTTATTTTGATAAAATTTGATAAAAAGAGGAAAATAGTGTGTTGCAACGGTGTTTTGGGTGACAAATTTTTGTTTTGATTTTGCTCTGCATTTATTCTAGGTTGAAGATATACCTGTGTGATTCATATATGTTGATGAGAGGTGTTTAGAGGTGTTATAATCAAGATTTGGTGTGTTGGATCATTGTATAGAAGAAATTGTGTTCACTAGTGTGTGACTATACATTGTAGAGGTGTTTGGGAGAAATATTTTTGATCCACATTTATTTGTAGTTATATTTTAGGTCTTTCAAATTTGAATGATTTTTGATGGTTTGATATCTTTTTTCAATCAAGAAGGTTTGAGGTTTGGTATTTCAAATTATGGTTTTCTAAATAATAATCTATGATAGAGTTGTTTGAGTGTACAAGGTGTGTACATTCTTTAGGTGGAAGTTGTTGTGAAGGAGTTTGTTAGATTTCAAGGTGTTTGAGGAATATTATAGATCATGTTCAAGTGTGGTGTGTGGTTTGCAAGTCATCCTTGTGTTTGAGGAAGCATGTACTTAAAATTTTAATGGTGTTTGAATGGGTAACGATCAACCTAGTGTTTACACTACTTGCAATGAATAAATATTATTTTTAGAAGTGTGTTGTAGTGTGGTGTTGTAGATTTGGGTCCCAACTAAGGTTTGATGTGGTATGATTTCACTTCTACCTACCACATAATTTTTTTGGAACTGAACTAAATTGAATTTATATGGTTGATGTGCATAGCCAACCTTGGAAAAGGGTTTCAAGGTTAAAGATGGTATAAGTATGAGTTGAGTTTTTGAAAGATAAAAGGATAGATGTGAGAGATGTGAATGGTGCAAAGTGCAGTGTGTTAGAGTGAAAAATTGAGTAATACAGTGTGAGCTTTAGTGTGTTAGTTTACTAGATATAATGAGCAAAAGGTGGCTACACTTTTTCAATCAGACTACAAAGCTGTTGATGTCATTGCGGTGGATTCTTTGTTGCATTGAGATACTTTTCTCTATGTAACATTTCCTTTCTATCTTCTTTTCTATTTTGGAAATGAACCTTTCTTCTTTGGGAAATGATCCCTATTGTATTCAGTGTTGATATTACTCACATTGTGAACTAATCCTCATTGTTGTTTTTTCCTCCTTGGGTTTTCCACATAAATATGGTGTTCTCTTGTGTGTGGTGTTAAGTTGTTTCAATTTTTGTTATTTTATTTTCATGCTAAATCATCATAACAGATTTAAGGGTTTAATGAATGAATGTGGATCTGAATGTGTTTGAGGCTTTTGAAGGTTTAAGGTACAACTGATTCATCCCCTTCTCAGTTGACTTTTACATTCAACAATGGGTTTGTAAAGGTTTTTTATGTTGATCTTCTACCACAATGTAGATTTAATTATACCTTGAGAAACAACCAATAAGTGATAACATAACACGACCCATTGTTAGATCCATAAGAATGTTAATGTTTAGGAGTAGGAATATGTCCTTGGGGCATGACTTATTTAAGTCTTTGAAATCAGTGAAAATTTGGATGCCCCCAATAGGTTTGGTGATAGGAATAATATTGGAAATCCAATCAAAGTAGTTAATGAGGTGAATAAAGTCTACTTCCAATAGCTTCTCTAGCTCAACCTTGACTAATAATGCAACTTGGGGATGCATTAATGAGTTTCTACTTAGTTGTTTTAGCATTAGGATGAGCATCTAGATGATGTAGAACAAGAGTAGGATCCAACCCTAGTATATCAGAATAAGACCATGCAAAATTAATAGAGGCATTATGAAAAATCTTAGAAAATATCTTATATTCTTCATTTGAAAAAGAGGCTTCCACATATGTGAGCTTGGGTTCATTGACTATTCAAAAATTAATTTCCTTGGTATCTTCGATCATAATGGTGGACCTTTCTTACTAATGTGTACCTCTGAGGGGGAGATGAACGTCCTCATCCTTTGACACACCAATGAGGTTTTTATTAGAGGATGCACTCTTTGTTTTCACTTTTGATAGATCTAGAACTGCCTTTAGGAGGTTTTCACTAAAATATCATTGATTGTTCTTTTTTATTTTCACTTTGATAGTCAAGGAGTCCATCTTCCCCAAAATAGGCTTTTTGATCTAATGGATAGACAAAATTGGATTGGTAGTCTCCAAGACGCATGCCCTCATATAAGTGAATGAATTCAAGGAATGCCTCATCATTTTGGAATACATCAATGAGTGTGGATCATTTTTGGTCCCAATCAATGAGTTTGGGGTGGAAAAGTGGCAGATCGATGGTAAGGAAAATGGTGGTGAAGAGGGAAGATACATCTAGATCATCATAGAATACTTTGATGACCTCTTTTATGATGTATTCTACAGCAATAGAATTCATCTCACCATAATTAGAAGTATTTAGTGATATGGAGGGATTATCTTTTTTAGGACCATATCCAAGCTCTTGATGATTTTTATTAGCTAGTAGATTCAAGGGTTGTAACATTCCTCTCTCATTAATGCCCAATCCTTTGCCTTGATAGTTAAATTTTTGGGCCATCTAATACAAAAATAGGGTATGTCTCTTGGAAATAATCAAGGAGAGTATCAATGGTTTTGCACTCGTCTCTATATATCTAATGAATTATATCTTCCTTGATCTATTCTCGATCCAATAAACTTGGAGATCAAAAAACCATGGACCCAAAACTCTTGGTAACTGGTGGTTGTTGAGCCTTCTAAGAGGGGTGTTTTTTGAAAGAATGTGGAGTAAAGGGCATGGTTCCCACATAGAGAGTGTGATTCATTTCATACTCTCCACAATCCTTATCATTGATCTTGACCTTAGAGAATGTGGGTTTGAGGGAAGTAGAGGGATTGGATGGCAAGGATAGTTTTTTGGGATTGATGTAATATGAAGACAAAGTTGCATTGGAAGGTGCAATTTCCACCCCATAGAAATGATGATAATAGGGGAATGAGGCCTCAAGAGCATGACAATACTTATATGTAGACTAACATGAATTATGACCTTGATGCCATTATGGCGAAACTTGAGGCATTGATGATATGTGGATGGAATAACCTACATGACATGAATCCATGAGCGATCGAGGAGAAGGTTGTATGGAAGGCTAAGATCAATGACATGGCATGTTGCATATTATAATGTTGGACTAACCTGAATGGGGAGACAAATGGTGCCCTCTAAATCTCTCTTTGCATTATCATATGCCTTGATAGTGATCACTTGATGGTCTAAATTATCTTAAGTGTACCCCACTTGCTTTATAAAACTTAATATGCACAATTTGAGTGTAGAACCATTATCCAATAGGACATGCTTCACTTTTTGTTTGGAAATAAGGACTTCAATATGTAATGGTTGATCATGGGATGGGTGGATTGGTGGCATGTCATTTTGAGTAAAGCCCAACTGGTAAATGGAGGAAAGGTGTCCTACTAGTGATTGGAATTGTGTGGGACCAATATCCATAGGAACACAAGTATCTTATAAAGCCTTAGTAAGTGTAGAAGAGGGGGATTTTCTACTCACAAGTTCTCTTCATTCAAAGAGCCTCACAAAGGAAAGTGCCCTAAACTACCTTAAGGAACAACTTGGAAGTTTCATAATTGGAAAGAGAGGATCACAAAGATTCTATGGAGAAACTGACAAGCTCTTAGACAAAGGATGTCAACACAAAATCCATATGACAGTGCAACACACTTGCTTCTCAGAGGCATGTTGGCATCTTGTATGAACTAGAAAGTGATTTTATCTCAGAAAATAGCTAAGTGACGACTTACACTCTAATTACTGAGAACTTCTAGAATGAAAGAAAGAAAAAATAAATAATAAGACTAAAATGAAGTGAAATAGAGATGATAAAGATAAGGAGAAGAAATGAAATACTTACAACCATGCAAGTGATGAAGCTTCTAGCTAGTGAATGTCTTCAATACCTGCACACAAGAGGGAGAGAGAAATTGTTGGGGCTATATAGGGGTCTGCCTCAGTCAAACCACTATTTTGGTGTTCCCACCTCCACAAATAGCCAAATAGATAAAGAGAAAAGTAGAAATGAAGAGTACTAAATCACTATAAAACAATGTTATGCTACTCAACCAAGTAATAGAGGAGAGGAGTGAAAGCTTACCACCTCCACCAACAGTGCTCAAGGCTAATGGGGGAGAAAATGAGAGGAACTCAAGCCTCTTCTCCAATGGTGTTTTTTCCAACACTTGCTCTACTAAAGTGATGGAGTGTTGATGTTGTTTTTGTGAAGTGTAAAGTGTATGGAGATCGAAAAGATGGTGAAGAAGCTATTTAGAGCTTATGAAGAGATTGTGAAGCTTGTGGATGAAGTGAATAAGTTATTAGAAGATGAGACGCATATGGAAGAAGTGAATTTGAAGGGGAGATGAAGAAAATAGCCATATTTGGGTCAGTCAGCCAAAGGGAGCATTAAAACTTGAATCCCAATGAGAATTGTAATGCCTCTGTAGGCTCCAGATGTGAGAATCTATCAAGGACATAAGCACTCCACATGGATGTCTATGCTCCACATGAGAATCCCCGGTAGAAATGCCTCCACCGATGCTCAAAATAGGTGCCAAGAAGGATGCAAGCAATGGACTTAGGTGGAATTAAACCTCCAAACTTGGTTTTCTAAGGTCAATAAAGGAAAAAAGAGGAATTTAAACATGGGGTGAAAATTCACTCTTATACATTTTTCCCCCACTTTAGTGAGCATGAATACTGATGAGTGCTTTGGTAAAGTAGATCAGAGAAGTAGTAGGGTTAGAAATGTATACCTGAACCATCAAGGAAGTAGACCGTGATCTAGAAAACCTGAGAGTGCAAGGTCAAAAGAGTACTTCATAGTTCCATAGAACTATGAAGTTGAAGAAAGAGCATATAATCAAGATGAAGAAGATCTTGAACTTTGATCCAGTATATACAATTGAGAAGAGATAGATACAAATGAACAAAGCGCATGGTGAAAGAAAAACTTGCTCAGGAGTAGAACCTGCACCACCAAGTAGGAGTGATAAAAGAAAACCCCGCTCGAGGAGGAGAACTCATATCACAAAAGAGGTGATAAAAGCAAACCTAACTCAAGGAGGAAAACTTGTATCTCAAAGTATAGGTGATAAAAGAAATCCTTGCTCAAGGAGGAAAACCTGTATCACAATGTAAGAGTGATAAAACCAATCCCCGCTCAAGGAGGAAAACCCGAATCACAAAGTAAAAGTGATAAAAGTAATCCCCACTAGAGAAGGAAAACTTGTATCACAAAATATAGGTGATAAAAGAAATCCCCACTCGATCCCCACTCGAGGAGGAAAAACTATATCACCGAAGAGGTGATAAAAATAATCCTCAGAGGAAAACCCATATCACAAAGTATAGGTGATAAAAGAAATCCCCACTTGAGGAGGAAAACTTGTATCTTAAAGTAAGAGTGATAAAAGAAATCCCTGCTCAAGGAGGAAAAACTATATCATAAAATATAGGTGATAAAAGCAATCCCCGCTCAAGGAGGAAAACCCGTATCACCAAAGAGGTGATAAAAGAAAGCCCCACTTGAGGAGGAGAACCTGTATCACCAAGTAAAATATGTAAAGGAGCTCTGTAGAGAAAGTAAGCAGAAAAACACGTAGAACATCATCAAGTTGGAAGAATTTTAAAGGGGTCCCTTGGAAACCCTTCAAAAGGAAGAGGGGTCCACTCAAGGGATGCACTGTTTGAAAGGTGAGGTCTAGTCAAGCTGCCCCCAATCTAGACAAAAAGTTATGAAATAGGTCTAGTTAGGCTGCCCCCAAGCTACACGCAAGGAATTCATTTGAAAGAAAATATTTTAGCTAGGGTCCCTCTAGAACCCTTCAAGAGAAAAATGGGTCCACTCAAGGGATGCTTCATTTGAAAGATATATAGAGAGAGAGGGTCATTAAGAAGGAAAAACATCACCAAGATGAGTTATCACTACCCCCATCATAGAGGGGAGGAGAACCATGCAAGATATATAGTACATACAAGATAGAGGTAAACCTCGATATCACTTGTCATGCAAATAGAAGACGGGTGTATCAATCAAAGATGAGTTTGATGGCACCTGAATCATGAAGTTGTTTTATTTTATCCTTTAAGGCCTTACATTCACTAGTGGAATGGACAAGCACTCGATGGTATGCATAGAAAGGATGTTCTCCTTCATCATGTTTATGAATTTTATTACATGTAGGAGAAGGAAGAGTGATTAAGTGGGCTTTTAGAAGCCACAAAAAAATACACTTTTGCTTAGATAAAGGATGAGGAGTAGGAAGCAACCCTTTCTCTTGCAGGGAAAGGTTTGACTTCTCACAACAACAAGAAGACGGCATGGAGATAGAAGACAATGGAGGAAAAATATTTTCAATAGGACAAATTTGAGAAGAATTCATGTTAGACAACCATGGTTTCCATTTAGATTGTTCTTTCGAGCAACCGAGTCCCAAATTGTGCTTACGGGGTGTAAATTCTATAGGTACCTGAATGCCTTGTTCATTACACCCACAACCTTTACACTCATAACCATATCTAGAAACAAGCTTAAAGTTGGTGCCATAACATTGTTTCAAATCTTGAAAAGGAGGATCCTCATAAAGAGCATTGTCCCAACAACTAGGATCACACTCCTTTATGGGATCACTATTATCCTCTTGAATAGGAATTTCAACATTATCTTCCTTAGTAGAAGGGTAATCATCTTCCTTAGAAGGAAGATCACACTAAGAGTATTACAATTCACGCTCACACCATCCTATGATACAAAAGAACAATCATCTCTGATAGCAGGTGTGGATGATGTTATCAAAATTTCTAAGTGGGTTGGGTCAACTTTACATTCCTGAATGAAGGAATCTATAAATTCTAGAGAACCCCAATCATCACCAAGAAATGCATTCCTTTGGGAAGTAGAAATAGTAGACTTAATATTTCTTGCTTTAGAAGGATCTTCCTTAGGGACATTTATCTCAAGAGTATCTTTTGTAGTAGGTACTTTTGGAGTAAACATCGACACACTAGAAGATACTGAAGGTATAAGAGTAGGAACAACTAAGACCTAACAAGTAGCTTCCATTTCACATAAGTGCATAGCCTTAGTGTTAGCCTTAACTATGACTACTTGATTGTTACAAATGAACTTAATAGATTTATGCAAGGTAGATGGGACTACACCCGTTGCATGAATCCATGGTCTGTCAAGAAAAAGGTTATAAGGTAACTTTTTTTCCATAACATACACAAGGGTAGGTATGGTAATGGGTCCAAGCTGCAATGGTAATACTATTGTTCCTAGAGCTTGTCACCCAACATTATCAAACCATGAATAACAAGAAAAGAAGGATTAAGATAATATGAGTTAATATTAATCTTAGGCAATAGCTCAACGCTACATACATTGAGCATTGAACCAGTGTCAACAAGAGTATGTCTAATGCTGATTTAATTAATGTTGACTATAATAATTAGAGGATCCACTTGCTTTTGTACTTCTGGAGGTGGGAGCTCTCATGGATAGAACATAATATTCAAAAATTCTACATGAATATATGCCATCAATGCATTAGAATTTGTTGGCCTAGTGGAAGAAGGCAAGAGGGTCTTTTGCAAGGCTTCCTAAAGCATACCTTGGTAAATCAGGGCAAACTGAAGCAAGTCCCACAGTGAGATCTTAGTCGAAATAACTTGAAGTTTCTCGACAAGATTGTAATCACTAGGTGCTCTAGTTGTAGGTTTAGGCATTCAAGGAAGGCTTGGTTGTTTATCCATTCTATTCTCATAATCATGGGCTACCACTCCATAAGAGGGAGCCTTAGAAATATTGGGAGAGTCACTGTCAAGTGGAACACTATTGATAGAACAAATTCTTTTAGGATAAGGACTAGCCAGAGTCACATAAATGATTGGTCTCTAAGGCCTTTGAGTGGAAGCAGAGATAGACTACATTTACAGAATCATCACAACTAGTAGAACAATTATTTGAATACATATTCTCAACATTGATCCAAATAGGATCAAATGTGGAATAATTATTTGAAGAAACATTCTCAACATCGATCCAGGGAGAATCGGATGTGGAAGGAGGTTCACCATTCTTCCATGCATCATCTCTAGAAGAGAATGCACTGGAATGGAAGAGATATTCATCATTCAGACATGCAACATCTCTAGAAGACAGTGCATTGGAATGAAGGGTAGATACATCATTCACAAATGCATCATCTCTAGAAGAGTGCATTAGAATGAAGAGAAGGTAGAGTAACATTAAGAAATGTATCAATGATTTCATCTTCTTGCAAAAAAATATCCTTTGAAGTAAGAGGAATTTCGTGAGAAGGATCAAAGACACCAAGTGACATGGGAAAATCCAAGTCACCATCACATGCATGAAATGGAATATCATTAACATTTTGAACAAAATTAGATACTAAACTAATAAAAGAAGATATTAAATTCATTACGATTTTTTCAGTATTTTCTATGTTCTAGTAATTTGCATTTTCAAAGGTCCCCAGAGTGGAATTTGAGGTTGGAACAGACGAAGGAACTAGTATTCTATGGATTTAACTAGTTCTCTGGGAGACCTTTCCAATGGTCAAATAGTTTTGAATTTCGAGCACCGAGTCAAAAGTTATGACCCCAACAAGTAGGGGTAAATAAATTCCTAGTTTTTTCAAAAAAAACTATTCTTCACGTCCAGTTCACCAAAATGTAGAAGAGGGGGATTTGCTACTCATGATTTCTCTTCATTCAAAGAGCCTCACAAGGCGAACTACCCTAAACTACCTCAAGGAGCAACACAAAAATTTTAGAATCAGAAAGAGTAGGTCACAGAGATTCTTTGGATAGACTGAAAAGCTCTTGGCTGAAGGATGTTAGCACAAAATATGGATGATAGGTGTTGGTCTCTCGTACAGACTAGAAAGTGAGTTTATCTCATAAAATAGCTAATTGATGACTTACTCTCTGATTACTGAGAACTTCTAGAATGCAAGAAAGCAACAAGAATTAATAAGACTAAAATGAAGTGAAATAGAGATGATAAAGATAAGGAGAAGAAAGGAAATACTTACAACCATGCAATTGATGAAGCTTCCAACCTGTGAATGTCTTCAATACCTACACACAAGAGGGAGAGAGAAATATTTGGGGCTGTATCGGGGTCTACCTTAGTCAAACCCCTATTTTGGTGTTCCCACCTCCACAGAAAACCAAATAGATAGAGAGAAAAGTAGAAATAAAGTAAAGAGTACTAAAGCACTACAAAATAGTGCTATGCTAGTCAACTAAGTAATAGAGGAGAAGAGCGAAATATTACCACCTCTTCCAAGAGTGCTCAAGGCTAATGGGGGAGAAAATGAGAGGAACTCAAGCCTCTACTGCAATGGTGGTTTGTTCCACACTTGCTCTACTAAAGTGATGGAGTGTTGATGTTGCTACTATGAAGTGTAAAGTGTATGGAGATTGAAAAGATGGTGAAGAAGTTGTTTAGATATTTTGAAGAGATTTTGAAGCTTTTGAATGAAGTGAAGAAGTTCTTAGAGGATGAGATGCATAAGGAAGAAGTGAATTTGAAGGCGAGATGAAGAAAACAACCATATTCGGGTCGGTCGGCCAAAGGGGGATTACAACTTGACTCTTGATGAGAAGTGTAATGCCTCTATAGGTTCTGGATGCGGGAATCTATCAAGGATGTAAGCACGTTGTGTGGACATATGTGGGCCACGCAGGAATCCCCAATAGAAATGCCTCCATCGATGCTCAAAACAGGTGCCAAGCAAGATGCAAGTAGTAGGCTTAGGTGGAATTAAGCCTCCAAACTTGGTTTTCTAAGTTGGGTAAAGGAAAAAAAGGGAATTCTCACATGGGGTGCAAATTCACTCTTATAAAGTAAGGATTTCCTAGTGGATAGTAGAGGATTTTAGAAGATCCAAAATAGAGATTTGTGTGGGGGTCTTTACTAGGTGATCTAAAATCTTATAGTGAGAATGTGGTGGGGATAGATTGGATGTATTGGATGGACTTGGGATACTAATTTGACCATACCTAATGGTGACAACACATTGAGGCTCTTTTCCTCTCACTTGATTATAGCTACATGTGAATGAAGTGTTATGGAACTGACCATATTGTCATAATTAAAAGGGAACTTAGTGTAATTAACATTATTGGTGAGATCTTTTTTATTATTTCCTCAAGGATTTGTCAAAATAGTATTAGCATTGGAGGTGTTGTGTCCTTCAAAATGTTTTGGGAAAGCATTTTTATATATCTAAAGTTGAGCATTAGATGAAAAGGGTTGAGCCCTCTCCAAGGTGAAATTACATTTAACATTGCTTTGATTTAATGATCTAGGTACACCCTAAGGAAGAGATATCACATTGGCATTAGATGTATTTTCCACTTGACCATGTTTAGTATTTGTAACCTTGTCATTTATGATATTCTTATTCTTGTTCCAAAAATAGGGTTTGTTAGTGTTTTGTTTAAAAATATTGATTGGACACTTAGCTATGAGATATTTTTCCATGGTAACACCTTTCTCTATGATCTTGTGTAATGTAGATGCATAATGGATTCACAAATGAAGATAAATTTTTGTGCGTAAGTATTTAATACATATTTTCACCAATTATTTCTTGGGTAGAGGCCATGAAAGACAACTAGCCTGATCTCTCCACCTCTTTAAAAATATCATGAAATTTTTTCCATTGCATTGTTTGTTGGTGCACAGGTTGAGCATGGTTACTTCATGGTCAAGGTTATAGGATAAATAGGTCGGAAAATTTTCAAATAATTCTGAAAAATTAGTAACAAAGCTATGGGGGAGGTGTTTGAACCATTTTAATTCTTGGCCTCCAAAACTATGAGGGAACAAATGAAGAAGATAGTTATCATTGTAGGCCACCTTTTGAAAATTCATAAAGAATTATTTGATGTGGTCCTGAGGATCCCCTTTCCCTTTATATTTTTGAACATAGGAATTTTGAAGTGTTTAGGGAAATGTGTCAATACAATGGTATAATTGAAGGGGTATGGGCATAACTCTTCAAATTTAAATGACTTCTTGGAATTTTTGGCTTGCAACTCCTTAAGTTCTTTTCATATCCTCCCTTTTTTTATTTGGAGCTTCTATATTGGGACTTTATTAGTTGATATATTGGTTTGGATTTTGAGGTGTATTAAGATATAACTATGAAGGTGGTTGAGGTGGATATGATTGATGTCAAAAAGGATTAAAGTATGATGGTGGTTGAGATGGGTAATATTGTTGCAAAAATTATTGAGGAGGTTGGAATGGATGAGATGGATTTTGAGGTGGATGGTTGGGGTTGATGTTGTGGTAGAGTGAAGTATGATGGTGATTGATATTGTTGTTATGAATGAGCTTGTTATTGAGGGGGGTTGGTATATGATTGTAATGGGTATTGAAGGGGTTTAGTGTATGATTGTGTGGGGTTGGTGTATTGTTGTAGAGGTGGATGAGGTAGATGTGATTGTGGGATGTAATTGTGTTGGGTGTTGTGTGAACATTTGGGAGGTTTATTAAGATTTTGACCTTGTAGCATGGTTGGATTGGATGGGGATACCATAGTGGGAGTTTTATTGTTAGGGTGTGATGGTTGAGGAGGTTGTGAATATTATTATGGAATGTGATAGGAGGTTTTATATGAGAAGAATATGGTAAAGGTGTGTGAGAAGTATGGTAGACTAACTGGATTGAATTTTATTGAACTAGAACAAGAGAAACATTATAAGATGTGGATGATGAGGTGTTTGACACAAGAGCCCCAATGTTACCTTGAGATATGGTGTGGAATAATGTGTGTAGTGTGGAAGGTTGGATGTTTTATGGTATGAAACTCAAAAGTTGAGAAGAGGATATAGGGTCATAAACTTGAATATGACTAAGCCCCAATCTTGATCCTAATGTAGGAATTCAAATGGGAGAAGATGGTACTTGAATCTCTACATCATTCCCAAATTTTCATATAGGAACCCATAGATTATTAGGATTGGTATGAGGGGTAGATGGTTGAGTGTGATCTAAGTATTATGAGACATCAAATCTAAGTGGAATTTTAGCACCATGCATCAGAAGATTGGTTAGGATTATCTCCTTACAATTGTCTATGAGGTGCTTGATTATTTGTATGTTAGAAATATTATCCACAAGCTCTTAGATATTAGGGTAAAGATTTGGTTAGGATACCATCTCTTCCTAAATGGAGATTAGATCATTGCATTGAGTAGGATTTTATGATCCCACTTATATATTGGGGTGTCAAGAGTCTCCACTATTAATAAAATCGAAAGTGTATGAAAAGGGTTGTTGTTGTTGTTCCATGAGTCTTCTAAGTTGTAACCACATGGTGATGGTTATGAAAGATTGGATTATGATTGAAAGTGGGTAATTCTAAGGACAAGATTAATCAAGATTGATTGTATGAATGATTTAATGTTTACTTTAGCACTTAGACAATGAATGTGAACCTAGATTGATGGTGATTGATTGGATTTTTACTTGCGATAGAAAAATTTCTCAAGAATGAATGGTGATGATGATTATATTAATACTTGAGATAGTAAAGTTCTCAAGCATAAATCATATCAATGAAAACTATACCTCTTCCTTGCAGTGGAGTAGATTGACTACGAGAAATTACTAACATAGGATAGACACAATTGTTAAGAAAGTATGATGATCATAGCTTGATTTGTAATTTAGGTTCTCAAGGAAGTGATAAAAGGCTATGTTTTGTATTAGAATGATGTGATTGGTGATAGGTCATGTTTAGGAACTTCCTTGTGTTGGGAGGATGAATGTTTGATTAATTTTGGATGAGGTGGTGTGACTAAAATGATCAATACAGGGTAGATATGAGTCAAAAAATTATTCAATTGTGGTGTTTGACTTAGAAAAGTGATGAATATGTTGTGTTAAATGGGTTTTCTCTTAGGAATTTGTATGGGAAACAAAACCACCCAAACACCAAATGAGGTCTCCCAAACAAAGATAACCAAAATGATGACCCTGACCTAGGTTAAAACAAGGTCATCCAAGTATATCTAACTAGACTGTCCAAACTAAGTTTGACAAAAAATGAGTTGTTTGGGAAAGAAAAGGCTACGTAAAATGAGTTAGAGAAAATATGGGGATTTCCTAGGCAAGACGAGGCCACCCAAACATTGTACAAGGTCACCTAAATTAAGTTAGAGAAAATTTGAGGATTGTCTAGGAAAGACGAAACCGCCCAAACATAGTGCAAGGTCACATAAACTTAGTGTAAATGTTGGGATTGTTTGGGAAATATGAGGATGCCCAAACATTATACAATGCCACCTAAATTGAGTTAGAGAAAATCTAGGGATTGTCTAGGTAAGATAAATCCACCCAAATATAGTACGAGGCTTCCTAAACTAAGTGTAAATTTGGGGATTGTATGGACATGGAAACACCACCCAAATATAGTATGAGGCTACCTAAACTGAGCTAGAGAAAATCCAAGGATTATTTGAGTGAGACAAGGCCACCCAAACATAGTACAAGGCTATCTAAATTGAGTTTGGATGACTTAAGAAATATTTTTAAACTTTGATAAAAGATAACTCAAGGATTTGAAAGAAAAAATTCACACAATTAAGACACTTTTGGCTGAATAAGAGATGTTTGATAGGAATTGATATGAACAATAAGACACACCAAAAATTCTCACATTCCTAGAATTAATCAAGTAGGTGTGTGAACTTAGTGTAGTCCCACCAACCAAAGGCTAATATCTTCAAATGAATGGGTAACTAGGGCATTCAAAGGTCATGTACCACCTTCACACCTCTTACCTTAGAAGGAAAAGGTCCTACCAAGGGATATATGTCACCTCACTAAGAGAAAATACATGGTGAGTAACTTTGGGCATGATAATACACCTTGCACCATAGTAAGAAATGGTTGAAAGGTCTTATCTAGGCCTTACAAGCTTCTAGGGGAGTCCTCTTAAATAGAAGAAAAATAGGTTGGGGGATGAATGTAGCAAATGTGGGGTATGATGGACCTATTCTTCCTCAATTCATTAAGAAATGAAATCCACACCATAAAATGATTATAAAACCTTGGTGAATCAAGTCAAAGTGTGAATCTATAAATTTCATTTTTTTAAAAGGATGGGGGTCTTGGTCAAACAACACTTTGGGGAGAAAAACTAAAAAATAGAAAATCAATATCAAAATACAATCCGACACTTGGAATAGCTAGATGAAACTCAAAATAAGCAGAGCTAGAAAACAAAATGCAGATAAGAGAGGTAGATCTGAATGTACCTTTCACCAAAAGTCAATTTTTGAAGCTGATCTAGGACTCATTCACCTAGGGGTGAATAGGTCTTGAGTTAGGGTTTTTCTGCAACTTTTGAATATAGATTTGAATCTTCCAATTTGTCCAGATTTTAGGTTTGGGAAGCTGAAAATAAATTTTGCAAGTGAGTTTCCATGAGATGACAACTTTTATGACAACTTTTTTGTAACATTGACAACTTCTTCAATTTTTCTCTTGAATAGATCTTCAAGATTTCTTCTACCTAAATCTGCAAACAAAAATTAAGAGGGAAAAATGTTTTATTTTTAGTGAATGGGAATTTTCCCTGGTCAAACCCTATTTTGGTAATCAAACCTTGAAATGAAATAAAATAACATGAAAAGAATGATGAATGAACAACTCAATGTCACAACTCATCGAACCCTTGAATAAACCTTGGAATGTAAATCTGCAACTTGCATGAAATGGCTTCAATGAATGTGGATCTTGAACCTTGAATCTTGACTTGAACTAGCGTTTTGAATGCTTGAATGGATCATGAAACCTACATCATCATATTATCTCCAAAAACATGCATGATGCAAGAAGAATTTGATATGAAAATTGGATCTTGATTTTTGCAATAAATCTTTAATAAACCTTCTCTTGAATGCCTTTAATTTCTCTTGAAATGCTCTTGAATTCTAAATTGATCTCATGAAAATCTTCTAGGTGAAGCATAGTGAAATAACCTTATATTTATAGATATGTATCCTTAATTTATCAAAATTTAAATATCACAAATCAACATCTAAATATAGATTCAAATATGTTAAAATACCACCAAAAACATAATTTAAATTTAGGTCTTAGGTCTAAGGGAGGACTCATTCACCCATGGGCTAATGGGTCTTAGGTTCCCACCCGAGGACATGCATTGCTCAATGAGAAGTGTTATGTTAAGGAATTAATGAATTTTGGGCTTCCTCTTTGGAAAATGTGATTAAATAGGCTTGGTAAA
The DNA here is from genome assembly GCA_007258455.2 of Sequoia sempervirens. Taxonomy (NCBI): domain Eukaryota; kingdom Viridiplantae; phylum Streptophyta; class Pinopsida; order Cupressales; family Cupressaceae; genus Sequoia; species Sequoia sempervirens. The sequence goes on along the minus strand of VDFB02058242.1, from coordinate 739,446,629 downwards.
TGAATTAAGGGGCCAATTAAGGAAAATTTAAGCTCAATTAATTAAAGGATCCCTAAATAATTGTGAAAGTGTAAATGGATACACCTTACAACACTAAAATAAGACACAATTAATCTCAAATTAACATTAATTCCTCATTGTTTCTGATGCGCCACGTTGTTCTCCATCATCTTGTTTGGTAGGGTATGACTTATTGGTGATTTCTAATTGGAAGACTCCCTCTTTACCGTTTGATATTGCCAAATCTATTATAAATGCTAGATTGCATACTAAATGGAAGCTTCCTCCTACAAGGTGGATTAAAATTAATTTTGATGGGGCAGCCAAGGGTAACCTTAGTCCTACTAGTTATGGGGGGTGTTGAGGAATGAGGATGACAAGATCTTAGGTGTGGAGGCACTCCCATTGGGAAATCAGATAAATCATTGTGCTGAGGCAGAGGTTGTGTTTATAAGTATGAAATTTTCTATGGATAGGGGTTACTCTAAATTATGGGTGGAAGGAGACTCATTAAATATCATCAACTTCCTACGTGGAACCCGTATGCCTAGCTAGAGTGTCGATCATTTGATTAAAGATGTTATTATGATGTGAGATCTTGTGAGGAAAGTCATGTTTCTCACATTTATCGAGGGGGAAATTCATTGGATAATTTTTTTGCTAATGAAGTTGTCAGAGTTAATGAGTATAGAGTGTGGGAGGAGTACTCTCTCCTTCCCGAGGTAGCTAAGATCTTAATGCAAAATGATGGATTTGGATGAGTTTATGTGGTGGATTTATTTTATCAGTAGTACTAGCTTTATATTCTCATGCTTTATGGGTATCACTCGACTTGTTGGCTATTAGTCGAATGCTTCTTGCTAGGGTTTTCTATTACTAGTCTTTGTGAAGATGGGGGGGACTGAAGTATAATTGAGCCTCATTCTTGTACAAGTCTAAGAAAGAAGAAGAAAATTTGGAGGATTCTATAGCATGGGAATTTTATGTCTTTCTTGGAAAGGCTTCATGATCATGATCCCAATGCTTCAGTGGAGTTTGTTTCATGCTGGCACAATTGTAAACTCTAGATTAAGGGAATGGTTGTTCACATCAATGAGGAGCTTATAGCTACTATGACTGGGTTGCCTATGGTTGGCCAAAAGTTCTTCAAAGATAAGAAGAGCAATGAGGAGGCAATGGCTTAATTTTTTAAAGATGATGAAAAAAAACTCATCAAGATGGAGGCTTGGGGCTCTGAGCAGAAGTCTCTCAAGAAGATTTGGGCAGAAATAACAGAAATTATCATGTAGTATTTGACTCTAGAAGGTAGGTTCACTACAATCCTTGGCCATAATTTTACCCTTTTAACTCATTTTAGGCATGGGCTTTTTATTTCTTTTCCTTTCTTTCTCTTGTCCTCCATGGAGGTCTTTATGTATGCACACTTGAAAAATAGGAGAGAATCAGTCTTGCATGAAGGCCTAATTTTATTGATTATGGATCATGTTAAAGAACTAATTCATGCCTCCTCAATTAAGGGAAAGGAGAATACCTTAAGTCACGAGTCTAGCTCATCTGGATCAGATACCAACATGGTGGAGGAAGAGGAGTGGAATGAAGATGGTGAGGATGGGTCTCCATCCACTACAACTGCCACTTCTAAGAAGAGAAATAAGGGTAACCCTAAAGGAAAATGAGCATCCAAGTGACTTATTCTTCATGAGTTAGAATCCTAGTCTTATGGTAAAAAAATAGAGGTGGGCTCTAGGGATTCCATGTCCAAGGGAGGTGTTGAGGATATTGGTCAGGTTGATGCTAAGGCAGGTGGTAAGGAGGAAGGTTTATAGGAGAATTTTGTTATTGTGGAGGCCAAGGAGAAGCCTAGAAGGGCTTCTAAGCACATCTCCAAGTGGGGGAACTAGGCCACAAAGGATGTGGTAAAGGGTACCATGGAGCAGTGCAAGGAGAAGGCTCTTGAGGAGAAGGTAGTGGAAATTGATGATTCCCAATTTGAGACACACCAAATGTGGAACCTATTCATGAGAAACCTATGCAGGAGGAGGAGGGTGTTGAGCAAAAGCATGTGAAGCTGGAACCTCTTAAGGTTAATCCCATGTCAAATAATGTTCCTATCTTAATGATGACACCACCTAAATGTTTGAGCTCCTTGGCATGGCAAGGGTAGGGGCCACTGGTACTTTTAAATTGGTGCAACACACTCTTTAGGAATTCAATAGGGTTAACATAAAAATAAGGGGTTTGAAAGAGAATGTGTAGAATATTTTGAAAGGATCCACCTCAGATATTTTTATTGATAAATTTTTGATCTTGAATGTTCTTTCATTGATTTCAAGTCTTTATGTGAACAAGGCTTAGCTGATTTAGAGGCTAAGGTGTTGGAGACCAACAAGGATATCAAGAAATTGCTCCATGCCTCTCATATTTCTGTAAAAAATAGTGCAGACTCTTTAGAGGTCTTGTTTTACAAGATTAGTGAACTTAGAGAGGATCAGTTGTATTTTTATGAGCTGATAGAGAAGGAGTAGGTGGCTAAAGGAAAAGGGAAGAAAAGATGGAAAGGATGATGCTAAAGGCCTTGCTACTAGGGGGTGGGTGACTAGAGGACATCCTTTGAGGATGGGAAAAAATAATTGTTGGACATGATTGGGCTCCATAGGAATAGGAACTTGAGGTGGCCAACACCTTAAGCATGAAGTAGTGTCCTATTCTCTAATTTTGAAAGGATCCACCTCAGATATTTTGATTGATAAAAATTTTGATCTTGAATGTTCTTTCACTAATTTCAAGTCTTTTTGTGAACAAGGCTTAGTTGATTTTGATTTTGATTGATAAAAAATAGTGCAGAATCTTTAGAGGTCTTGTTTTACAAGATTAGTGAACTTAGAGAGGATCAATTGTATTTTTCTGAGCTGATAGAGGAGTAGGTGGCTAAAGGAAAAGGGAAGAAAAGATGGAAAGGATGATGCTAAAGGCCTTGCTACTAGTGGGTGGGTGACTAGAGGACATCCTTTGAGGACAAGAAAAAATAATTGTTGGACATGATTGGGCTCCATATGAATAGGAACTTGAGGTGGCCAACACCTTAAGCATGAAGTAGTGTCCTATTCTCTATGTTTCTTGTGTCTGTTTTGTTAATGTTGGGTTTTTGTTATGCCTTGCATAACCACCCCCATTTTATTCTGGAACAAAATGGGTCCCCCCTTCTCTTTTTTGTTTCTTCCCCTTTGGTTATTTTCTTTCCTCTTGGGAGTTCTCCTATTTTCTTCCTGAGTTTTGTCTACTAATTCTAATATGATTCTAGTCCTATCTTGGCCTAAGTTAATTTTCTTCTTGCTAAGAATTCAATGGAATAATCATAAGCAACAAAATAGTTTATCATAATATATTTTATATGCTTTCGAGACTAATGGAGTCTTTTGTTTTGCAGGACTGGATCATCCACGTGATGGTATTCCTCAAGGAGCTCAGTTGGAAGGCATCTCCCAATCCAGTTGGTCATAAATTGTGCTAAGGAGAAAGTTGGAAAGATTTTGTAGTTGTCTCGCTGACTAGCATTGCGTTCTATTCATTTGGGGTTCACAGGTGGCCCAGACATCCCGCTCGTCATGAATCTTTTTGTGTCCTGCTGATCGGAGGAGCCCTCGCCGTAAGCTCTTGCCACTCGACAAAAGGTCTCACCGAAGAGGCAGGGTCTCGGTGACAAGGGCAGCATTGGCGGAGCAATTTGGGCTCACCAAGAGGTCTCGGTGAAGGAGGAAAGGTCTCATCAATTGGGGATGAGCTCGCTAGAGGATTCTGCGTTCAACATAACATCTCATGGAAAGGAGTCGGGTCTTGGCAACAAAGAAGGTTGGCATTGGGGGTTTTCTTCATTGGGAAGTCTGCCCAACAGAAGGAGGTCCCACCAAAGGTCTAAACCCGGTGATAATTTTTCCTTTGACAGGAGGTCTGGCCAAAATGAAAAAGTCTTACCGAAGGGTCAGTCTTCGGTATGACATGAAGGGCTCGATATAAGGGCTCCTCGAAGTGGGATTGTCTCGCCGACATGAAATGAAGGCATCGGCGGAAGGGGGATTTCATCACCATACGGTCTTAACGAGATCTTTATGTCTCACCAATAATATGCCTTCAGCAAGACTAGATGCATTCAGCATGGTGTCTGAGCGACTCCAAATTGTCTCACCAAAATAAATTTGAGCTCAGAAGGAGCTCTCGGAGGGACTAAGGGGCTTGGCATAACTTCTGGCCGACAGTAAGGATTCTTTCTGAAACAAACTGAGCCCAGTGAGAATAAAGAAAATTCGATGAGAGGTCTTGCTGACCCGTCAGAGTCTTAGTGAAATGAAACAGCATCGGCGAGGTGGAGTGAATTCGACAAAAGGTCTCCTCGAAGTGCTCTTAGCTTGGTGAAAGGAAGTTTTGGTCGGTGTAAAGTCTCACCGATCGAAGGGAGTCTCCCCAACAGGGTGTGCTCGCTAGAGAAAGGAAGGCTTGCCAAGATGTCTTGGAGAGGGGACTTAGTCTCACTGACATAAAGCAACATGGCTTTAGTGAAAGGTCTTGGTGAAGGGAGCTGGACTGGTCGATATAGAAGGAGCCCACAAAGAAAAGAGGAGATCGCTATAAGGTCTCCTCAACCACAGAAAGTTTTGCTAATAAGAATGAGCGAGCGAAGAAAAAGAAGAGGTCGCCATGAGGTCATACCAACTAGTGATGGTCTTTGTGGGATTGGTATAACTTCTGTAGCTTGCTGAAAGGTCTCACCGATTGCCACATGTTGCGCCGATAATTGTTAAGAGGAAAATCACATCAGGGAGACACAATGAGTGTCTCACCAACATGTGATTCAAGGTGGATCATTCTTGACTGCCTGATGAAGCTCACGTGGCATATGCCCGATCAACCAGAGGAGACTAAAAGAGTGACTCATTGCCCCTTTGATTGAGTGGCTATTCCTGTGAAAGAAGACCAACAAAATGCAAGTGAGATGGATTCATTCTGAGACTAAATGGGTGATGGACCAGCTCAGATGATAATGAAAGGGTCTAAAGAGGCCCAATGGTGCTTCTAGGAGATGGTCAATGTGCAAAGATTCCAAGACATGAAGGAGGCAAAAAGAGCTAAGAAACTATGAGTCACAAGGACAGCTATAGTGACCACTGGTAGAAACAGATCAGTATTAATGGTAATATTTTGGAGCATTCAAGGTGATCCCGGTGGAATTTAAAGATGGACACAAAGACAGAGGATTTAATATTGCAGCTACAAAAGATCTAAAGGCTTCTTCTGAGGACATAAATCTTTCATCAACATGGATAGCAGGGCTTGACATTAAATGCAACATTGACTCTCTTCAAAAAGATCTGAGAGCCGACCTTCTTGCAACCAAGAAGATATTTTGTAAGCCCTAATACAGGGGAAAAATGCATTCTTTTTTATGCATTATGTATATAAGTCATTCTCTCCTCTTTGTAAAGGGTTAGAAAGTGGTAGATAGAGAACTTCTACAGTTAGGACTTCTATGGGTAGAGTAGAACTGGTAGTTAGGAGTTAGATTAAGTAGAAGACTAATGTATCTTTCAGTTTTCTTAGTGTAAATGGAAACAATTTGGAGCCACATATTTTCTGTACATTGGTGATTGTGCCAAATTTGTAAATGTTGCTTATTTGTCTCATTGACAGTAGAAGCAATCAGATCTTAATCTACTTCATGTTGTGTTCCAGAATGGTGTTTGTCTTGAATTAATCATCTGATTTAAGAAGCTTTCAAGGAATGAAGTTTGGTTTTATATTTTGTTTAAATGGTAACTTGCAATCTGTTGTTGAAATCAGCATTGTGAATGAATGAAACTATGTGTTAGTCACAAGTTAATTTTGTTATGTAGTTTTAGTTAGGAATTCCTTGCAAGGTGACAATTCTGGTTCATTCAGATGAAATGTCATTCTTTTCTCTCCTAAAGCCTTGATTTATCTTTTTATGTTTCTTTAAAAACCCTGGTTAGAATAGGTTTTAAGTTTATGTTTGATCTCATAACAATCCAGAAGCTCAACACCAACAGGCCCCTTGAACATTACTATTACATTGACCACTGAGGGACATTAGCACAGTTTAAAACCAACTATAAAGACCTTGGGAGCTAATATATCCATGTGTTGTATTTCTCTTTCAGGAGAAACAAGATAGCAATATTCTATTTGCATGTTGATTGTGCCAAAAGGACTATCAACAGAAACTGGCACTAGGAGGGCCCCTTGAGAAAATTTTGGATTTTTGTGAGTTAGATTGGGTCAGGTCTTAGAAAACCTAGCTCTAATGGGTAGCCCTTTGTATATACTAGGATTTTTCCATGAAATCCCTGGTCACTTCCTTTATTTTTCCCTAACAGTGGGAAAAATGCTTCTGAACATGTTGGAATTTGCAGGCATGTACTTACTTTTCTCTAGGTTCTGCTTGAGGATGTTGTCTATGAATTATTCATCAAAACACTTCAAGGTTTAGCAAGGCAATGGTATGTTAATCTTCCACCAAGTTGTATTTGTTCATGGGCGGAGTTAGAAATCTTATTCTTAGATCAGTTTGGTCCTCGCACACAAGACCACTGGGAGAAATCATTCCTACAAAATCCAATCACAGAGTTAAGTACTCCACTTGTCAATGAAGTTATGACCATGTCATCTCTTTTCAGTCATCTTCCAAAGCATAGTCCATTACATCACAATGAAGTTCTAGATGAAACATTTGATTTGCCATAATATAATTTTGATGACTTGTTTCGTGAAAAGAATGAAATGGATCTAAATTTAGAGCATAATGGAAATCTCAATATAGAGTCTAGCTTTGTTGAGTATACTAACAATGGCTTTGAAGGAGATGAGGTATTAATGCGGGATTGCTGTCATGAGAAATCTTCCAACGATTTCAGCAACTCTCTCGATCAAGATCAGAATCAGGGTGATGAGGAATGGACAAAGGAACATGGCTCATGTTGGCTAGATATCCCACATGCACAAAATCAAATAAGGAAGAAGTTGGAAGAATTAGGAGATTTGAAATTATTAGAACTTGTTAAACCAACTGGATGTGGGATACATCGAACAAATCAACATTCCCAGATGGATTGCCATGTTTTCTTGGGTAGAATTGAGTTATATTTCATACATGAGATCACTATTGAAGGAATACTTATGGAAGATCCTTGGAGTACGTATCTCGTCGATGAGAAGGATGAAACAACTAGCACACCTGAAAATGGTAGTCAGTTCATCCAAAATGATGAGAGTGACTGTGTGAAGAGGTTCAATTCTTCCCTATCTTTTGATGACCTTGATCCTTGTAGTGAGATGGATTCAACAACTAGTGAAACTCCTCTACCTAGTGCAGACTTGATGGAAGTGGAAAATGGATTCATCGATGCATTCATAGATGCTTTCATGATGATGAATGAGGAAGAGACATACCTTGATGGGTTAACACAAGAAGATGACTCTGCTAATTTAAGTGGTGGACAGATTGAAACAGATAACACACTTCGAGATGAGATTGCCAATGAATCTTGTGGTCAAAGGCAAGGACTTAAATGCCAAAATGAAATCTTAAGAGAAGAAGTCCAAGTAGATGTGTAGATCACTCAAGTGTTCCCTAAAGAAATTCATGACGGGGTACATTTGGATGAAGCAGATGAATGCCAAGAAAGAAACCAAGAGGCTATCTCAGAAGTTGAATCTCTTCAACATAACGAAGAGAATGAGACAAGGGAGTATTTTCTTGATTTTGATTCTGATTGCTCAAATGTGTTGTTAGAAGAAAGTCCTTGCTTAGTATCCACTAATCAATTAGTTCTTAACATTGATGAATTTGATGCTAAGTGGCATGTCCTTGTTGATGAGGTGCGGGAATTTGAATTAAAAGAGTGTTTTCTTGTCCCTGAATCTGTGCATTCAAGTGAGTTTGAAGGAAATCTTTGTTCACCATGTGCAAGTATCCCTGACATCAATGGTGATAAGTTGGAAGCAGATTCTCAAACCCTTGGGGATGACATGTTTCAAGAGAATGTTGAAAGTGAGACTTCATCTCAAGAAATTTAGAAAAATTTTGACTCTGTGCCTGAGATGAATACAAAGATGCTGGTGAGTGAATATCCTGACTGCAAGATGAACCTTGATTCAGTGGTGTTCCATGAGCTGAGACCTTGTGAGGAGGAGATCATACAACACAATCCTGCATTGGTAACTAGAAATCTTCTGAATCAGGTGGTGTCCTTTCATTATCCTCTGTGTTTTAATAATTTTTAGTTTGATTATGTCATTGGGGATAGTAAGACATGTTTGTGGGTAAATCATGACAAAATTGAGAACCCACAGTTGATAATATTTCAAGCTTTATGCCCTCAGAATGAACTTATTGCCTATAAACTTTATATTTTTGAGTATAAAGATAAATTTTCTAGGCTTAGAACTGTGCCTAGTAAGTTAAGATTGCTGCACATAATGAAAAATCAGTCAAGTCAATGTATAAATTTTTAGAGTTTTGTGTTTGTAAAGCTTAGCTTTTGAGTTAGTTTAGGATTAGGATAGGTTAGTGTTAGTTTCCCTTTTCCTATTCTTTTTTATTGTTTGTAGATAGTTTTTTTTTCTGTTTGTAAATATTCTGCTTGTAAATAGCTCTACTGTTGTTTGCTTGTTCTTCCTTTTTCTTTTTGTCTTCCTACTTCCTTGGTTCTTTTGGTTTTTGTTTTGTTTTTTCCTTTGGGGTTTCTCTGTTTCTTTCCATCTTCAAGTGGTGGTTGTTATCTGAAGCATACTTTGGTCATTTGGAGAAGAATGGTTCAGGTATTTTCATGCTTTCTAGTTGGGTGATTTTGTCCTAAATTCATTCAATAAGAGTTGTGGAACGTCTTGAAAACAAGGTGCAAAGTAAGTAACCTTCATCAGCTCCCTCTGAATCTGTCACAAATCAATAAGATCATCTCCTCTTGTAATGGTATATTTGTCCTAGGATGACAATGTTGTAATACTTGAGTGAAAAAATCTGATTTTTCAAGTGTTGTCATGAGGTCCATGGTAGTTATCAAACCAGATTAGGTGTTAAACATCTGACATATTGAAAAAGAGAATTAAATGAATATCTAGAACTTCAAGAGAAAACAGAAAAGATTTTGAAAAAAAAAAGATTCAATATGAATGGGTGATTCCAATATCTCTACCAGGGCTATTGACGTCTGGCTGGCAGTAGAGCAATGCTTTGAGGAAACTAGAGGTATCTCCATCGCCTCTATGGATGCTTGACTGGCAATGGAGCAATGCCCAGGATATCATTGCATGACAACTAAAGGAAATCAACTCATGTAGTTCAAATCTTACACGTTGTTGTCCAAAAAATGAGGAAAACTTCATAAGAGAGTGATGCACAATCAAGCACACACATAGATTCTGAGGTGGCTAGTGTAAACTTACATTTGAGATTTTAGCTCAACCTTGCTTGCTAAAACTGAACCAACTAGAGTTGTGATGTTCATGAACCAGGAGTTCTGGGTAGCTGAATACTTGAGATTCTTGAAAAATGGTTAAACCATTTTCCCAGCCGAGTCACCATTTGTTATGCCTTGCATAACCACCCCATTTTATTCTGGAACAAAATGGGTCCCCCTTTCTCTTTCTGGTTTCTTTGCCTTTGTTATTTGCTTTGCTCTTGGGGTTCTTTTGTTTCTTCCCGAGTTTGTCTTTTGTTCTGATTTAATTTTGGTTTGGTCTTGGCTTAAGTTGGTTCCCTTCTTGTTAAGTATTCAATGAAATAATTATAAGCATTACTTGATTCCATTATAATGTATCTTATGTGCTTCTAAGGACTAATGGGGACTCTATTTTGTAGGATCAAATCACGCACATGATGATATTTTCCAAGTGGGCTTAGTTGGAATACTTTCCTCGGTTGAGTTGGTCATAATTTTCCTCTAAGAAGAAAGTAAGCAAGACCTTGTAGATGTCTTGTCGACGATCAGTGCATTTGGTTGACATGCGTCTGTGTTGCCTATCGGCAAGATCTCGGGAGTGTCATAGTGATCAGGATTTATATGCAAGCATCTATCGGTAGGACAAAGGTGATCGTCACGGCGACTAGGAGTTTCCCTTCAGCATGAGGAGTTTCCTTCGGAGAAAGGTCTCAGTGAGATCTCAATGTCTAACTGACTGGCGGCAAAGGGATCCATACATCGACGGAAGGTTTTCTCTTCGCTAAGAAGTCTTGCCGAAGGTTTCATGTCTCACCGACCACCAAGAAAGATATGCCTTTCAGTGAGAGACCTTTGCAGTGAGGAGATGTCTCGGTGAAGTCTTCGGGTCTCACTGACAAAGCACAAGAGGAGCTCTATTGCGGTGGGGTCTGGCAGTCTTTCTAACCCATAAAGTCTCACCGACATATCGCTTCATCGGTGAGAGGATGAGATTGTCATTGCGACCAAAAGTGAGCATGTGGAGATTTTTTGGTGAAGGAATAGGGTATCTATAGGAAGTCTCCCCGACAAGAGGATGTTACACCGACACATGTGAAGCAAAATATTTCATTTCGGTGTGACTAACAGAGAGGTCTCCCCAAAATGAAACCTTCGACATAAATTCTGGCTGATGTGCTAGGGTCTCGCGACACAGCAAGGGTATCGCCATAGGTCTACCCGAAAGGAGGCCCCAAATGAAATCAAAGGTTCGGAGAAGGATAAAACCTTCGGCATGATGTCTGGCCGAAGGGGTGGGGTCACAACGACAAAAGAGGCATCAGCGTAGTGATCTGGGATAGCTATGAGGTCTCGGCGATTGAGCGATGTCTTCCCGAAATAGTAGGAGATTGCCAAAAGATAATGCTCTCAAGGAGAAGTCTCGCCGACATGAGGAGGTCACACCGAAAAGGCCGAGCTTGGGGAAACTAAAGGAACTCAGGGAGACTCTAAACGAATGGAATGGGTTCAGTAAGATTTCTTGCCGACCCGATGATGTCTCCCCGACATAAAGAAATGAGCTCACCGAAGGATAAGGACTCTGTAATGCGTCTCACCGACCATGAAGGTCATGCCTAAATAAAAAGAGAAGCCGGGCGAAGAAGTTCAACAAGAGGAATTCAGGGAGACTCCAAAAAAATGAGGGGGCATCGCTATAAGGTCACGGCGACAAGTGAAGGTCATGCTGACATAAAGTGGGGTCCCACCGAAAAGAAATGGAGCTTAGCCAAGGATCATGCCTTCACCATAAGGTCTCAGTGAAGAAGGAATTCATGCCAAAAGGAAAGAGGGACTCGGGCTTGAAGAGAGTTCAAAGATGGACTCAGGGAGACGACTCCCCGAGTGCGATGGTTTCACCGAGACAGAGGGGGCTTCGATGAAAGGTCTCACTGACTTGATGGGGTCTAGCCAAAACAAAAGGAGCCGGGCAAGAAAAAAAGGGAGATCAATAAGAGGTCTCCCCGATTACGAAAATTTTGGCCGATAAGCTTGAGCTCAGGGAGAAAAAGAAGACATCGCCATGAAGTCTCGCCGACCTAATGGGTCTTGTCGATATAGGATGAGCTCGGTATGACTTTTGTAGCTCGCTGAAAGGTCTCGCCGACTGGTCTGTGCTATGCCAATAACTGTTAGAAGACAAAAATCACATTGGGGAGACATGATAAGTGTCTCACCAACATGCGATTCAAGGTGGACCACTTTTGACTACCTGGGAATCTGGCATGGCGAATGTCTAACCAATCAGGAGGAGCTAAGAGGGCTGACCTGTGATAGTTTGATCAATTGACCACCCCTATGGAAGACCAACATAATGCAAATGAGATAGACTACTTCTGAGATCAAAGCGATGACTCAGCTCAGAAAATGGTGGTGGTTTGGAACATGAGGAACCCGAAGAGAAGAAGAAACTATGAGTCATAGGGACAACTGTAGTGACCACTGGCAGGGGCAGATTAGTATTAATGATGATATTCTGAGCATTCAAGGTGAACTACAAGAGAGTTCAAAGATGGACATGGAGACAAAAGAGTTAATGCTGCAACAGTAAAAGATCTACAGATCTTTCCCAGAAATCTTTCATTAGCATGGACAATGAGGATTCACATTGAATGCATAATTGACTTTCTTCAGAAGATCTGAGAGCCGACTCTCCTACAGTCTGCAGATATTTTGTAAAACCCAATACAGTAGGACAACGATTCTTTTTTTTTATTCTATATATAAGGAATTCTTGCCTCTTTTGTAAAGGTTAGAACTTCTAGGTTAGAATTAAGAAAAGAACTGGTAGGATTAGAACAAATAGGAATAGAGGGGATAGAAGCTGATCCTGATTCTTTGTAATAGGACCTTCTTTTGTCTTTTTAGAGTAGGAGTTAGATTCAAAATAGACTAATGTATCTTTCAGCTTTCTTAGTGTAAATGGAAACAATTTGAGCCATAGATTTTCCAGACACTGGTGATTGTGCCAGATTTGTAAATGTTGCTTATCTATCTCACTGACAGTAGAAGCAACCAGATCTTAATCTACTTGATGTTGTTTTCTAGAATGATGTTTGTCTTGAATTAATCATCTAATTTAAGAAGCTTTCAAGGAATGAAGTTTGGTTTTATGTTTTGTTTAAATGGTAACTTGCAATCTGTTGTTGAAATCAACATTGTGAATGAATGGAACTGTGTGTTAGTCACAAGTTAAGTTTGTTCTGTAGTTTTAGTTAGGAATTCCTTGGAAGGTGACAGGTCTAGTTAATTGAGATGAAGTGTCATTCTTTTATGTCTCAAAGCCTTGATCTATCTTTTTATATTTCTTTAAAACCCTGGTTAGAATAGGTTTTAAGTTTATGTTTGATCTCATAATAATCTAGAAGCTCACACCAACAGGCCCCTTGAATATTACTGTTACATTGACCATTGAGGGACATCAGCATAGTTGAGAACCAACTACATAGACCTTGGGAGCTAAGATATCCATGTGATCATCTTTCCCTTTTAGGAGAAACAGAGTAGCAATATTCTGTTTGCATGTTGTTGTGCCACTTGGATCGTCAACAAGTCCCAAAAGTCAACACATAAGAAGATATCTCCATTCTTCTTTTAAACTGGAACCAGGTTGGATACACATGCGTTGTGCTTGATCGAGAAGATGATCTGAGACTAAATTATCTTTGTCAGCTCTTATGCCATCAATGTTTTGATCTTCAGATTGACTAGCCTCTATTTTTGGTGGACTGGTTTTGCGCCTTTTGTTAGATCTATTGTATGTTGGATGATGTTGGGATTGTATCCCTTAAGGTCATCATATGACCAGGCCACTCCTCCATACTTCTCGCAAAAGTTGATGAGACTTTCTTTATCAAGATGCAAAACATCCTTCTCGACTTTTAGCTTTTTGCTATCTCCAACCTGAAGGTCTGCATAGTCATTTTTGTCCACTAAAAACTTCCATTTATCATTTATTGCATTGTAACAATCAAACAGGTTTTCGAGAGTGACTAGCCCCTTTGGAAGCTTGTTAGACCTCAACTGAATGATTTTTCCATTGTAGGCCTCTACAATCTTCAGTTGGAGTTGGTCATAAACTTTCCCAACTATTGCATGAATGAGGCGATGTATTCATCGTTGTCAAACACTTTCCAGCTATGATAATTATATAGAATTGTTGATCAAACTATCACTCGTACAGAGTGTTTTTTATGAATTAGGTCAGAGACAAGGTCAAACTGAGATATGATTACGGCCATGCATTCTACATCATTGTTTTGTTCTCGAGGCACTATCTAGATGATGAAGGCTTCAAAACCTTCAATCAAGTCCTAGACCCTATGTCTATAGGATCGCATGCGAATAATTTTTGTAGTAGAGACCTCTCAGACTTGGTTGACTACTAGTTCGAAATCTCTGAACACTATTAATTGCTTGATGCCCATCCATATTTCAAGGATTAGACCTTGCACTAGGCCTTCATACTCAACTTCATTGTTTGAACAAGCAAACTGGAAGCAGAATGACTAGAGTGTTTTCATTATGTGGGGATCTCAAACATATCCCAACTCCTACGCTCACTTTGCATCTTGCTCCGTCAAAGTGCAACATCCATAGCTTTGAAGCTTGATTGCTTTTAGGTTCCTTCACAACATTCAAAAGCACTTGATCTTCATCATAGATGACATAAGTTCCTAACCTGGTAGCATGATAGTTGTCAAAAGGATCAACATCTATGTATTTTCTCAAGAGAACTTCCTCTGAATCTGTCTGATCTTCGGTCACCTTTTCATCCTCCAGTAACTCGATGCAATATGTTTCCTTCATAGTGAAAGAGGTATGATCAGCTTCCAAGTTGATCATGGCTTCATCGGCCACATGTTCCGAATGCAGAGCTTCAGACAATATTTTCATTTTAGCTTTGTGCTTGGTCTTGAGGATCAAGTGCAACCAGTCCAAAGACAACTATCCGCCTATCTTTGAAGTGAATTCTCATGATAGGTAGAGACCGAACATGGGGGAAACATATATAATCACATCATCTTGTCGAACTGTGATGCTAGGGCAGGAGAATAGAGTCAATGGGAGGTCTTTGATGACACTTACGATTTTGAATTTGTTCCCATCAAGCTGCATAACCCCCTTTTTTAATGGTTCATAGCTAAGTCCTAAGGCTTCAACTATTAGCTTGGGCATGACTATAGTGCTAGCACCAGACTCAATCATGGCGTTGTGTAATAATTTCTCTCCCACGATAAGAGTTAGAAAGAAGAGTTTCAATTTTGGCTTATTTCTAACCTCGACAGATGCTACTTTTGTGCTATTTGTGAGAACCTTGGCAAGGGGCAGTAGGTCTACAACCTTTCCTTGAGTGATTGCTTTTTCAGCTCAATGATTGGGTCCTCCCAAAGAGCCTTCTATAGTAATGTCTTCTATTCTAGAATAGCTAAGATATCCCACAAGGAAACATTATCAAATGATTTTTTCAATTGTTCCACCACATTAAATGGTGGAAAATTTAGAAGCTTCTGCTCCTTAGCTCTGGTTACAACAATTTCCCTTTGTAGCTGACAATGTTGTACCACTGTGGAGGTACTGGGTGTCTAGTCAGAAGCACTTTTGGGCTGCAGACTAACTATTTGTGGGACAACTGGTTTGCTTGTGAATCTCCTCTTTGAATGAGTGTTATAATTGGACTACACTTGTGAGATTTTTGACATGGATGCATCGTTGGAAAATAGTGCATCTTCTTCTTCCATCCATGAGAAGAGCGCATGATCGGGAGTAATATCTATTTATTGCTCCAAGGGCATCCCTTGTATTTGCGTAGTGAGTACTGTGTTTTCCATTCGCAGAGAGGCATATACATAACCTCCATGATTCAATGTCATGCCTTGGTTGTGCTGCTTTGCCACATTTTTTTGTAGAATTCCACATGGGAAATTTTGAGGCACATGTGTATTGCCACAGGGGAAGCACTAGGGGTTGATGTCATCAACTAAATTGTTTTTCCCCGTCATCAATTCTCTGCTTGAGCTTGGGTTAGCACTTTGTACTGAAGTGGATACTGGCACTATTTGATTAGTTGTTTGAGCTTGCGGATTTGTGCGTGAGCCTCCTTGGAACTGGTTTTGTTGGTAATAAGACCTTTCACCTTGATAATTTTGGTAGGTTGGCTTTTTAGGCGCAAACTGATTTTGCTTGATAGTAGTTATTTCGTTGGAAATAGCCCACAACATTTCCTTGATGTTGCTTATCTCATTCTTTGAAGAGCCGAATGTGGAAGCAACATTCTGTGGTGTGACCAGATATGTGTACATGGATTAAGGAGGAGTGGGCATACTGGTAGATGGCATCCCCTAGGCAGGAACTAATATCTCAAGGAACATAGGTATGATTGGCCAAGTCAGAAACTTTTCGGAGTCTATAAATTTTTTCTTTGCTTTGACTGTGATGCTATATGTGCCTAGTAGAGTGGTTCTGCCAAGAGACTGGATCATCATCGAGATGTCAGTGTTGATGGATTTCAAGTAAAAAATGAACGCTGAGTCGGTCGATGAGTGGATAATAGCTTGAATTCTTTGCCAAGTTATATGGAACCGAGTGTTGAAATCAGTCATGGCTTCATATGGGGCCCACTTTATGATTTCTAGTTGATGATATTGCGAGGACCTATCTCCATCATTCAAGAATATTTCATAGAAAGGTTCTTCGAGTTGATCCCAAGTAGTGATGGTATTAGCTTATAGTGTGTTGTACCAATCTAGTGCCTTACCTCTTAAAGAGGCTACAAGCAACCTTAGTGTTATATTTTGGTCTGTAACTCCATGTACCAGACACACATTTTCCACATCTTGCAGATGTTCAGATGGTGTTCTTGAGCCATCTCTAGTGAACTTAGGTATAGCTTTTAAAGTGAAAACCGGAATAGGGGCCCAAATGGTGGGTGCTACTAGTGCTACAGGAGGACTTCTGGCATCCCATGCCACATAATTTCTATTAGTGGCTGGAAAAATGGCTAGTGGAAGGGGCAGAGGAAGATGAACATTCACTATCTGGGTCACAACTTGTACTGTTCCTAGTGGCAGCACTAACAAACCAGGGTTATTCACTATTTGGGATCTTGTAACACGCTGATGGCTCATACACCCTCTTTAGATTT